>CAUYRH010098942.1:0-22326 GCA_963574655.1 Perodicticus potto
GTGGTACATGTATACCACAGAATACTATGCAGCCTTAAATAAAGATGGAGACTTTACCTCTTTCATGTTTACATGGATGGAGCTGGAACATATTTTTCTTAGCAAAGTATCTCAAGAATGGAAGAAAAAGTATCCAATGTATTCAGCCCTACTATGAAACTAATTTATAGCTTTCATATGAAAGCTATAACCCAATTATAACACAAAAATATGGGGGAAGGGGCAAGGGAGGGGAGAGAAAGGGTGGACAGAGGGTAATTGGTGGGACCACACCTATGGTGCACCTTAGTAGGGTACAGGTGAAACATACTAAATGTAGAATATAGATGTCTTAACACAATAACTAAGAAAATGCCATGAAGGATATGTTAAACAGTTTGATAAAAATATTTCAAATTACATATAAAACTAGCACATTGTACCCCATGATTGCATTAATGTACACAGCTATGATTTAATAAAAAAATAATAAAAAAATGAAAAAGAATGTCTAACCAGATGTCTGAGGACATCATAGCCAGGTCAAGGTAATACCTAAAAATATCCATTACAACTTTTCCCATTGTCAACTTGGCACCCATATTCATCTTCTTTAACCATAGTTAATGACTGAAAATAAAGACCAAGAAATAATTCTGGGTAACATGGTGCAACTACCCTGCCTATATCTGTTACTGGTGAACACCTTCTCCAGAAGAAGAAGTTAAGCCTTTTGGTAATGTTCAGTTTTCTGTTTGAAATATGGCAAATGAAATGCTATGATGTAAAATCACAAATGCTTATAAACCATCTCTGATATCTAGTCAATATATCTCACATGTTATGGCAAAGAAATATGAAAGGAAAGAAAACAAAGATAATTGTTACATATACTTCCATATTACATGTTTACAAGGTTTTATAAAATATTTAACAGGAAAATAACTTGCAACAATAAGTAGAATCTAAGTAAACTGCTAAAATAAGTAAATTAGGTAAATATAAATGAGATAAATGTTTATGACAGGAAGGTTTAACTTCCAAGTTATCTCAATAGGCTGCCGAAAAAAGAAATAATAGTGCCGCAAAAGATTTTCTTTACTTTTTGCTAACTGACCTAACACAAAGACTTTATTTCTTATCAATCTAACTTCTATATTGTCTTTATTACACTGTTGATTACTTGGGGAAAACTGAGCTTCATAAAGTTAAGGTTTTTACTTTATTGTAAATTTCTCTATGGCCTCCAAAGTCTTTTGATTATTACTCTTGGTTAAGTAATTGGTTATTACTTTACAATGATCTGTAATTCTGTTCCAATCAAATATTTTGAGCATTTTAACATCTTTGTCCAATGTCCTCTAAAAATTACATCAGTGCTATATCAAATATTATTAGCTAAGCCTTGTATGGTTAAGTTGCAGATCCTTGACTTCTGACTTGACCAAAATGAAGTGAACCAAAGCCTTGTCTTTAGACCTGAAAGAAGGCAATGGTCATAATGAACCACTTTCATAAGGCAAAGAATCAAGCCTGCATTCAGACACATTAGGATTCATTTAATAGTTTTCCTTCTATTTCCATTAGTATAATTTGTTACTAGAGAATTTGAATATGTAGCTACCTATGAGCTTTCTTCTCCTGTCATTATCAGAAGTAGGTATGATTTATAAATTTTTGGTTTAAAATGTGGTTACTTCTTTAAAGGGATCATGAAAAGCATTTTTATATAAGTCTGTTCTCATACTCCAATAGCTTTATCAAAATGCCTATGATTTATCTAGCAAATTCCTATAAGTCTAAAACTAAAACCAAAGTTATAATAACTCAGTATTTATAGGCAGTTAATTTTGTAATCTCGCTTTTGGCATTTGGTTTATACTCTTACGTTGCCTAAAAGGTTTTAAAGCAGCAGTTCTCAACCTATTGTCATGACCCTTTTCTAACAGTGAAAATACATCCTGCATATCAGATATTTATATTACAATTCATAACAGTAGCAAAATTACAGTTATGAAGTAGCAACAAAAAAAATTTTATGGTTGGGGGTCACCACAACATGAGGAACTGTATTAAAGGGTTGCAGCATTAGGAGGTATTGGGAAGGTTGAGAACCAGTGTTTTAAAGGGTCACTGAATGCCTGTGGACCTGAATCCCATTAAGCTTTTAGTTGACTGTAAGCCTTTTGGCAATAAAACCCCTTGGTTGCACCAGGGAATGGAATGAACCCAGGGCAGTAGCCACACTAACCGGGTAATGATGAGACAAAGTTAAAATTTGCCAAATTTGGTAAATATTTGCCAAAAAGAGGAAAATGTAAGCATCCTCAATGACTTAATGGATCCCTCCCCACCTTGTTCAATGGAATACCAGAAATGCCCTAAAAGTAAGTTCCTGGTCATGAGGGAAGGTAGATCACACACATCCCATTATAGCCCATTCCAGTTGGAGATCATCATTAATGTTAAAATAGACATCAGAAGACTAATTATAAACAGAACCTAAAAGGTTATGCCAGGCAAGGGTTAAGGTGCTGTTCTAAAATTACAGGGAAAAGCACTCAGATAATGGTACTACAGCATGTTGAGAACAAACTGATTGCCCCTTTACTGTTTGTGGGTGCAATCTATTCAGTTACCACCACTAAATTTGCACAGATACTTCTCTGTATACAGCTGTTCACTTCTCCTCAAGTCCTATGTAGAGTAAAAATTGAATCCACACTTCTCAGACTAAGAACTCAATTTTTAGTGGTATCCCCCCAGAGTATGATACAGCGATGAGGATCCCTCCTAATCTATGCAAAGCCTTGAAACCCGAAATTCATGGTCTCTGTCCATTTGTAACTTTAACTACAATAAAATCAGAACTAAGAAGTCAATAAGCCAAGGGAAAGTCACAGTGATTATGATTTCAATATGAGCTGCAGATGTGCCCTTCTGGAGGGTATGATGCTGCTCTGGGATATAGTTTTGTATGCAGTTGGTAGGCCAATGGCTACTAACTTTAGTCTTTAGGGATTATGCTTCATTGGACTTAGAGGGACCATCGTTTCACTCCAAAACAGGAGGTCACCCATTAAAACAGTCCTACAGAATTATTTACCAGTGTGGGTCATGATCTCCTGGGGGGAGCTCCCAACAGTGATGAATATTTCATTGGCCACTCCCTTCTCCCCTTTTAGGATGTAGCTGCCCACTACATGTAAAAGAAAGTTTATTTACAATTTTAAACATTGTTGCTAGTGAAACTGCTCTTACTCTTGCAGGAATCCATTGCTAAAGTTTTGCTTGGTAACTGTGTTGCCCTTGACTACAGCCCTCCATAATGAGTCTGCACGGTGGATAACACCATATACTGCACTTATATGAATTCCTCCTCTGAAATAGAGACCAGTACTGACAGAATTAGACAACATCAACATGAGAATCGTTCCCAGTACTAGATTCCCAGGAAGCAAAGTAACAGAGCAAGAAAAGCAAAGTCAGGATTCTGGCAAGTGAGCCCAGGTGTATAAAGGTCAAGGCCCTGAGTAGCGTGTCTCATGGGTGGTTGACAGATTAAAAAAATCATGTATACTTTGAGAAGCAAGTTACCACATCTGGGCCCTGACTGTAAGTACAAGTAACACAAATGGGGTAGGGGTCCTAAGCCACATTACTGAGGTACTGTATATGGCCCCAGAGGGCATGGGTTGTGAGGAATTGAGGAAAGGCCAGATCTCAGATGACTACAAAAATCTGAGTATGGGAGTGGGTGTTGAAACATTGTACAATAGTAAGAGAGAGATTTGCCCATATTTCCCACACCACTGGTTCCGTAAAGCCCCAAGACTTAGTGGACAGGCACATGTAGCAGGTTTACTTGAGTCTCAGGCTGTGTGCAAATTGGTTTGCCAAGGAAAAAGTCTCTCACCAATGGGCAAACAGTTTGCACTACTCTCTGAAGTAGCCACAGCAGAAGAAGTCTGCTTGAGCAGGTACCAAAGATGCTCCAAGGGAGTGAACAGCTATTTGCTCCAGTGTTGGAGTCCTCAACCTTAGGGGCTGAGTGATTTTCATTTTAGACCTTTCACAGCTACACCCAATCATGATGGATTGAAATAAGGATCTCTGGGACTTTAACAGCTTTGGGGGTAGAAAGTAAGACTGGTTAATGATGTTTCCAGTCTGAATTAGCTGGGATGTGGGCGACTCAACCTTCCATTGTTTGATGGCACTAATTTCCATGGTGTCAGGTATTAGGCCTGACAATGCTATAGGTTCCCTCCCAGTGGTTTGGTCAAAATGAGAAGATGAAGAAAAATGAAAACATGAGAAACAAAGAGAAAGTTTAAGAGGTAGATGGGCCAGGAGACTGCATGCTCTTCTTAACGAGGTTCAAAACAGATGCAGCGTCCTCCTCTAGGTTAGCTCCATTTTTGCTTCATACATCATTATTTTAATCATAAATCTCATGAGATAAAGGCAAACAATTACCCCATCATTCTTGCTATACTTGCATTTTTCCAACTAAACTATTTCTTTAACTAACTACATTAATTGGATGGATTTATGTTTTTACTTTTATTGCTCTAAGGTATTTGTGATCTTTAACACAAACAGAACAGGGAACCTTGAAAACAATCCAAGAGCAGGACATCAGAGAAGACCCCAATTAGGCCATGCACACAAAGCACAGCAGTGACAATTAATACTCACGAAGTTTTTGCTTAGAGAAACAGATGCTTCTGGTCATACCAAGGTGGCAGAAGAAAAGATATTTTATCTTCTTATCCAGTCTGGAGTAAATGTGCCATCTTTAACAAAGTTTAAACATTCTATGTACTGTAACTTTACCCCTTTACAAAAGGGTTTTTACCCTCCCTCTCCCAGGGTTATTATCCTCACCCATCTGGGCTAATCTTGCCAGCTTAGAGACCTCTGCAGCTGAAGAGTCATGCTGGGGGAGAGGCAAAACTTCAGCAAGATGCTTCTTGAATTATTTTATTTTATTTTACTTTATTTTATTTATGAAATCATAACTGTGAACATTGATGCATTTATGGGGTACAGTGTACTGATTTGATATACAACATGAAATTCTTACATAGAAATGATCAACACAATCCTCACCTTGCTTTTTATTTGTTGTGGTAAGACAATTATACTCTATTCTTAATAGTTTTGAAATGTTCCATTGCATTATGCACATTAGGTGAAGTCCCACCAAATACCCTCCTCCTCCCGGCCTCAGGTCTCTGGCAGCACATGTTGCATTGGATTCAGGATTTCCCACATCCACTTCTCCCCTGTTTCTGTTTTCCTGTGCTCATCTTCTGCAATCCATTTTTTCTTTCTTTTTTTTTATTTTTATTAAATCATAGCTCTGTACATTAATGCAATCATGGGGTTCAAGTGTCATATACACTTAGAAATATTTTCATCAAACTGTTTAACATATCCTTCATGGCATGTTCAAAGTTATTGTGTGAAGACCTTTATAATCTGAATTAGGTAAGTTTCACCTGTACCCTTCTCAGAAGCACTGCAGGTGTGCTCCCCCCAATTGCCCTCCATCCACTGATCCTCCCATCTCCCTTCCCCTCCCTTGTCCGTATCCCTGTTTTCTTGTGCTATAGTTGGGTATATAGCTATATATAGCTATATACTAGCTATATGAAAGCTAGTTTCATAGTGGGGCTAAGTACATTGGATAGTTTTTCTTCCATTCTTGAGATACTTTGCTAAGAAGAATATGTTCCAGCTCCATTCATGTAAACATGAAAGAGGTAATGTCTCCATCTTTCTTTAAGGCTGCATAATATTCCATGGTGTACACATACCACAATTTATTAATCCATTCATGGGTCAATGGGCACTTGGGCTTCTTCCATGACTTAGCAATTAGGAATTCAGCTGCAAAAAACATTCTGCTACAAATATCTTTGTTAAAATGTGATTTTTGGTCTTCTGGATATATACCTAGTAGAGGAATTATAGAATTGAATGGCAGGTCTATTTTTCAGTCTCTAAGTATTCTCCAAATATCTTTCCAAAAGGAATGTATTAGTTTGCATTCCCACCAGCGATGTAGAAGTGTTCCCTTTTCTCCACATCCATGCCAACATCTCTGGTTTTGTGATTTTGTGATGTGGTCTAATCTTACTGGAGTTAGAAGGTATCTCAAAGTCATTTTGATTTCCATTTCTCTGATGATTAAGGGTGATGAGCATTTTTTCATGTGTCTGTAGGCCGTGCTCCTGTCTTCTTCAGAAAAGTTTCTCTTCAAGTCTCTTGACCAGCCTGAGATGGGATCATTTGTTCTTTTCTTGCTAATACATTTGAGTTTATGGATTCTGATTATTAAACTTTTGTCAGAGGCATAACATGCAAATATCTTCTCCCATTCTGAGGGCTGTCTGTTTGCTTTACTAACTGTGTTCTTGGCTGTGCAGAAGCTTTTTAGTTTGATCAGGTCCCAGTAGTGTATTTATGATGATGCTTCAATTGCCTGGGGAGTCCTCCACATAAAATATTCACCCAGGCTGATTCCTTCAAGAATTTTCCCTGCACTTTCTTCTAGTATTTTTATAGTTTCATGTCTTAAGTTTAAATCTTTAATCCAGTGAGAGTCTATCTTAATTAATAGTGAAAGGTGTGGGTCTAGTTTCAGTCTTCTACAGGTCGCTAGCCAGTTCACCCAGCACCATTTGTTAAATAGGGGATCTTTTCCCCACTGAATGGTTTTAATTGGCTTGTCAAAGATCAAATAATGGTAGGTAGCTGAGTTCATCTCTTGGTTCTCTATTCTGTTCCATATATCTACCTCTCTGTTTTTCTGCCAGTACCATGCTGTTTTGATCACTATCAATTTGTAGTATAGTCTGAGGTCTCGTAGTGCAATTCCTCCGGCTTTGTTTTTACTTCTGAGGCTATTCAAAGTCTTGGCTATTCAAGGTTTTTTCTGATTCCATATAAAATTATGTATTTTTTTGAGATCTTTATAGTATGAAAATCAAGCTTTAATAGGGATTACATTAAAATTGTATATTGCTTTGAGTGGTATGGACATTTAAGCAATGTTGATTCTTTGTAGGCAGCCATGAGGATGGTATGTTATTCCATTTGTTAACATCTTCAGCTATTCCTTTTCTTAGAGTTTTGTAGTTCTCTTTAGAGATATCTTTCATGTCCTTTGTTAGGTAAACTCCCAAATATTTCATCTTTGGCACTACTGTGAAAGGAATAGAGTACTTGACTGTTTTTTCAGCTTGGCTATAGTTGATATACATAAAGGCTACAGATTTATGAGTGTTGATTTTGTAGCCTGATACACTGCTGTATTCCTCAATCACTTCTAAGAGTTTTGTAGTAGAATCCCTGGTGTTTTCCAGATATACAATCATATCATCTGCAAAGAGTGAAAGTTTGATCTCATCTGATCCTATATAGATACCCTTAATTGCCTTTTCTTCCCTAATTGCAATGGCTAAAACTTCCATTACAATGTTGAAGAGCATTGGAGACAATGGGCAACCTTGCCTGGTTCCTGATCTGAGTAGAAATGACTTAAATTTAACTTCATTCAGTACGATATTGTCTGTGGGTTTGCTGTAGATGGCCTCTCTCAGTTTAAGAAATGTCCCTTCAATGCCAATTTTCTTAAGTGTTCTGATCATGAAGGAATACTGGATATTATCAAAGGCTTTTCTGCATCAATTGAGAGAAACATATGGTCTTTATTTTTTAATTTGTTTATGTGCTTAATTATAGTTATAGATTTATGTTTATTTAACCAGCCTTGAGACCCTGGGATAAAACCCACTTGGTCATAATTTGTTTGATGTGTTACTGGATTCTGGTTGTTAAGATTTTATTGAATATTTTTGCATTACAATTCATTAGTGATATTGGTCTATAATTTTCCTTTCTTGTTGGGTCTTTTCCTGGTTTGGGGATCAAGGTGATGTTTGCTTCATCAAATGTGTTAGGTAGTATTCATTCTTTTTCTATATTTTGGAAAAGGTTGAGTAAAATAGGTGCTAGTTCCTCTTTAAAGGTTTGGTAGAATTCTAACGTGAAGCCATCTGTTCCCAGGCTTTTGTTTTTAGGGAGATTTTGTATAGTTGATGCTATTTCAGAAGTCTGAAATGTTGATTAGACTACAATAATTGAAATCTGATCATATTGAGTATTACCCTATTGATATAGACCTGTTCAACATTTCCACTTCATTCTGTCTGAATCTTGGGAGGTGGCATGATTCCAAGTATATTGATCAATTTTCTTTAGATTTTCATATTTCTAAGAATACAGTTTTTTGTAATATTCATTAAGGATTTTTGGAATTTCTGAGGAGTCTGTTATTTCATCTTTACCATTTCTGATTGATGAAATTAGAGATTGTAGTCCTTTGCTCTAGGTTAGGTTAGCCAAAGTTTTATCTATTTTATTCACCTTTTCAAAAAACAACCTTTTCAATTTGTTGATCTTTTCTATAATTTTTTTGTTTTCAATTTCAATTAATTCTGCTCTAATTTTGGTTATTTCTTTTCTTCTGCTGGATTTTGGATTGGAATGTTCCTCCTTTTCCAGTTGCTTGAGATGTCCCATTAAGTTGTCAACTTCCTCTGTTTCCATTCTCTTGAGGAAGGTTGCAGTGCTATAAAATTCCCTCTTAGGACTGCCTTTGCCTTATTCCAGAGGTTCTGATAATTCATGTTTTCATTGTCATTTTGTTCCAAAAATTTGGTAATTTCCTTCTTAATCTTGTCTACGACCCATCTATTATTCAGCATAAGGTTATTTAGCGTCCACGTTTTTGTATGAGTATGCAGATTCCTGTTGTTACTGAGTTCCACTTTTATTCCATGATGGTCTGAGAAGATGCAAGGAATAATTTCTATTCTTTTAAATTTGCTGAGGTTTGACTGGTGACCTAAGATGTGATCAATTTTGTATGTTCCGTGGGCTGATGAGAATAATGTGTATTCAATTTTGTTAGGATGAAATGCTCTGTAGATGTCTGTTAAATCCAGTTGTTGAATGGGTAAGTTTAAATCTAAAATTTCTTTGCTTAGGTTCTTATTGGAGGATCTATCCAACACTGCTAATGGAGTGTTAAAATCTCTGACTACAATGGAATGAGAGGAAATCAAGTTGCTCATGTCTGTTAGAGTTTCTCTTACAAATTGAGGCACATTATGGTTGGGTGCATAAATATTAATAATTGAAATCTCATCATATTGAGTATTACCCTTAAAAAATATGAAGTGTCCATCCTTACCCTTCCATACTTTGGTTGGCTTAAAACCTATTGTATCTGCGAATAAGATTGCACACCTGCTTTTTTCTGCTTTCCATTTGCCTAGAATTTAGATGACCATCCCTTCACCCTCAGTACACATTTATCCTTTAAGTTAAGACGAGATTCTTGTATACAGCAGATATCTGGCCTGAGTTTTTGTATCCAGTCAGCCAACCTGTGCCTTTTTAGGGGACAATTTAAGCCATTCACATTAATTGATAATATTGATAAGCCTGGTAGAATTTTGGGTATCAAGTTTTTTGAAAGTCCAGTAGACATTTTTAATACTTTCGCTATCATGGTAGTTGGAATTTGATCAAAAGTTTCTGAGTGAGTTTACATTTATGGTGAACTCACCAGGATTACGCTGGTCATTATGGTGGATAAGTCTGAGAATATCCTGGAGAGCTGGTTTAGTTATGGCAAATTTCTTCAACACGTGAATGTCATTAAAGTATTTAATTTTTCCATCATAAATGAATGTCAGTTTAGCTGGATACAGGTTGCTGGATTGAAAGTTATTTTGTTCTAGGAGATTAAATGTGGATGACCACCCTTTTCTAGCTTGAAATTTTTCAGCAGAGAGATCTAATATTCTTCCCCTTGTAGGTTATGGTTTACTCACGTCTTGCTGCTTTCAGAATTTTCTCCTTCATATTAACTTTAGTGAAGTTAATTATGATGTGCCTGGGTGTTGTCTTATTTGAGTTGACCCAGTTCCCTTCAATGAGAAAATGCTTCAGGGGTTTGTGCCTTCCTGAGTCACAGAGAGATCTATGTCTCCTCAGCCATGCCACCACAGTCTGTCACCATCTGGCAGGGGGAGGTGAAGCCTGACACCCTCGGGTGCTTAATAGGCACTGGGGTATTTCATCAGTTCTAGCCCTGCCCCTAATTGATGTTGCTAACAGAATAGAACAACTTCACAGAATTTGTTTCTGTCCCAGCTATGTTCCTCCAGGAATAGGATGCTGTTTGAGCAACTCTGCCCTGTCTGTGCCACTGCCCAGTCTCAGCTGCAGTTCCTATTATGGCATATGCATACAGAACAGGCCCTTAGCTGTCAGTTCCAACCACTGCCTGCCTGCCTTTGCCTTAGCTTTGATCCCCTGAAGGCTGGGTGTGTCTGTGGCTCAGAGAAGCAGTCCTGTGGGTCAGTCCCTCCATGGGAGTCTGCTGTCTCTGCACACACATTTTCAAGTCCCTGCACTCCGTCGAGGCTGGTACTGCCTCAGGCATACCCTTCATTCATGGGGCCTGCATTTCCATCCCAGATCTGTTCTTCTACCGGAGAAGATGCCCGGCTTCCTTTGGTTGCCCAGAGAGACTGAGAGTGTCCTTTCAAAATATCCCCAGGGGTGTGAGCCTTATGGTTCCCACTGCTATGGCTGCCACTCTGTGCCTTGGGGCACCACCACTCCTGTATGGTTCCCTCTCAGCTAAGGTTTCTTCTCAGCTGGCCATCTGCTCCCTCCTCCTGTGCTGGAGAATTAGCACAGGTAAACAATAGCCCATGCCCCATGAACATCCCTGGAGAAAATGCCCAAGAATCTGGACTCCACAGGGGACAGGCTTCTAGACCTTTCATTTGTATCCTTGGGGTCACAGCTTACCTCAGCAGGGTTGATGTGCATTCTTCAACCTTCTCTCTTAGCTCAGATCCAAACCCTTGGCTTTCTTTCTAAACTTATGTCCTTTAGCTCTCCTTCTGGACGGGAGCCTCTGTGGAAAGGTGACTCCAGTCGGCCATCTTGCCTCTGCCCTCTAAAATCAAGTTTTGATTAGCTCAGATGACACCATAATGATCAATGCACTCAGATCATCACATTTTGTATATAAACTGAAGTTTGTAAAAAAGTCAGAAGTGGATCAGAAATGGTGTCTCCCGTCTACTATCCCAGCACTTTTTGAGGCCAAGGTGGGAGGAATGCTTAAGCCCATGAGTTTGAAGCTGCAGTGCTATACAATTGCACCACTGCACTCCAGCTTGGGAGACAGAGTGAGAACCTGTCTCTAAGAAAACAAAACAATAAAAAAGAAGTTTCACCTTGCCTGGAAAATTGTGGCATTAAGTGTAATTTCAGTTGACAAAACTAGAACTTTCTAGAGTGATTTAATGCTTATAATTCTAAAGGCTGTAATACCCTGTGTTATATTCGGGATCATCTAACTCCACAATGCCCAGTTGAAGATCTTCACTTTGTCCCTTCGGGAATCCTTCAGCACTCATAGGGGAATTTCAGTTCTCCATGACTTCTGCTCTTGGTGAACCATAGAAATATCATTGGTTGATCTTTGTATTGAAAGAAAATTTTTATGAACAACATTTTTCTGAGATTGCAAAATATAGTCTCCAAAATCAATTATATTGCAAAGAATTGCTGCCCATATTATTGTCCTTCCTGTACTAATTATGTATTTGTTTGTGCTTTAGAAAGCCTAACACTTTTAAAGAATCTCCATGTTTTATTTATTTTTTTATTTTTTTTCTTTCAGGACAATTAAGGGAAAAAGAAACATGTTACAATGTTTGCATTTGTTAGGTAGAGTCCCTATTATAATTGTACCCCATTCTCAAGAGGTGTGCTATATACCCTAACATAGTGCCCATTAAGTAGGAACACACCTATCTCACTTGTTCCACCCCTCTTCCTCCTTTCTAGTTTCTCTTCTGCCTACCTTGTATTGATTTGAGTTTTTCTCTTATGTGGGCATGTATCAGATCATATACTGGCTTTATATTAGAATTGAGAACCTTGGATTCTTGCTCCTCCATTGTTGTGATGCTTTACTAAGAAGAATGTGTTCCAACTCAGTGCAGGTTAATACAAAAAATATGAAGTGTCTTTTCTATAGCTGAATAGTATTCCTTGGTATACATATACCCCAGCTAGTTAATCCATTCCTGGTTTAGTGGGCATTTATGTTGTTTCCACATTTTGGCAATTGTAAATTAAGCTATAATAAATAGTCTAGTGAAAATGTCCTTATGATAAAATGAATTTTTTCTTCTGAATAGGTGCATAGTAATGGAATTCAGGATCAAATAAGAAGTCTAATTTGAGTTCTTTAAGGATTATTCTTTCTTCTTTCCAAAGAGGCTATATTAGTTTGCAATTAGTCTCACCAACAGTGTTAAAATGCTGCCCTCTCTCTGAATTCACACTGGCATCTTCAGTTTTGAGACTTTATGATGTTGGCTAGTCTCCCTAGGGGTAGGTGATCTTTCAGTGTGGTTTGCGTGACGTTCAAGGATGATGATGTATGTCTTCCTCAGAGAAGTTTCTGTTCATATCTCTTGCCAAGTTTTACCAGATTTTTTGCTCCTTTTTTGTTGATTAATTTGAAATCTCTGTAGGTTCTAGGTATCAACCCTTTGTCAGATTAATACCATACAAATATGTTGCCTCATTCTGAAGGTTGTTTATTGCTTTAGTTGTTGTGTCCTTAGCTATGTAAGAGCTTTTCTATTTAAGTCCCATTTGTTTATTTTTGTTGTTGTTGTGATTGCCACTAAAGTCTTCTTCAGAAAATCTTTCCCCTGTTCAACATCATCAGGTTTTTCTCACACTTTCTTCTAAGATTTTTATCATTTCCTGTATTAGATTTAAATCTTTTATCCATCTTGGCTCGATTTTTGTAAGTGATGAAAGGTGCCGGTCCAGTTTCAGTCTTTTACACGTGGCTATTCAGTTCTCCTAGCACCATTTGTTGAAGAGGGATTCTTTTCTCCACTGCATGCTTTATTGTGGTTTATCAAAGATCAGATGGCAACTGGAGACCGGTTTCATCTCTTAGTTTCCTATACAGGTTCATATGTCTATTTATCTCTCTATTTTTTTGAGCCCAACCTATGCTGTTTTGATTACAGTGGACTTGTAATATAACCTGAAGTTTGGTAGAGTGATGCCTCTGGCTTGGTTTTTATTAAGAATAGCCTTGGCTATACATGTTTTTTTCGGGCTCCATATGTAACAAAGTACTATTTCTTCCCATTCTTCAGAGTATGATGTTGGTATTCTAATGGGGATTCCCCTACTTTTCCCTTTCACTTCCTCCTTCTCTTTAAATGACTTTGTCTCTGTGCTCAGGTGTTCAAGTGTCCTTTTGATATAAGGCCAAAAGGTACAGTGAAGGACAAGAAAGGAGAAAAGAAAGTAAAAGAGAAAAAAAAAATTAAAAAGGAGAGAGGGGTAAAAGAAGTTGACAAAAAGAAGAGAAGAACAGGAAGAGAGCAATGGGAATAATGGTGGTGCTCAGCAGGGTGTTTTGATGCATATCTGCAATTCACAGCATCTGTGGGCCTGGAGGAGTGGGTCACTTGAGGTAAGGAGCTCCTTAGCAATCTGAGCAAAACAAAACCCCACTTCCACCAAATAGAGAAAAAAAAAAAAATCCCAGCAGTATGTTGCAGTGGGGACCTACCAACAGCAACCTTCTGAAGCCCAAAGCTAGAAGGATATCTTAGACCAGGGGAGCAAGGTTTCCTTGAGCCAGCCAATTGCTATGGCCTGCCAGCTAAGGCCTCAGAGTGAGGCTCTGTCCCATGAATGAAATACAGATTGACAAAGAATAAAATAGATCAGAAAAAAATAAAAAATAAAAATATATAAAGAATATTGAAAATAAAATTGTTTAACATCTAAAAAAAGAGTTATGTCTTAGTTGTTGTTTGAGAGATGTATATAAGAAAGTTAATAGTATAAAAATCTTTACAAAAGAGAGAGAAAAGGAAAGAAATGGAAAAGAAAGGACTAAAGGGGGTAGAAAAACCATAGCAAAAAATGGAGCCCTTATTTTTGAAGAAAGCAAAAGTGAAAAAAATGAAAATACACACAAGGAAGGCCAGGTGCGTTGTGTCATGCCTGTAATCATAGCACTCTGGGAGGCTGAGGCAGGCAGATTGCTTGAGCTCAGAAGTTCAGGAGCAGCTGAAGGAAGACCAAGACCCTGTGTCTAAAAATATCTAGTCATTGTGGCAGGTGTCAGTCAGCCCCAGGATGACTGACATTCTGTCTGAAAAAATAAAAAACAAATAAAACAAAAAACAAATAAGATAAAGTAAATTAGTTAAATTAAATTTAAAAAACCCTAAGGAAAAAAAAATTTTTAAACAATGAAAGGAGCAGAGAAACTGTAGTAAAAATGCAGGATAATTGTTAAAGAAAGAAACAATGAAAACTTAAAAATACAAAATAACCAATAAAAATGCTAAAGGTAAAAAATTAAAAAAAAAGAATAGAAAAATATTTATATATTTTGCAATGTATGTCCTGGACAACAGGTGATGTTCTAGTTTTAGGAGATGCTAATTATGATCCTGATATGGCTATAAAAGATGGTGGCCGGAAGCTATTAGTTGCCAAGTTGACCTGGTCCTATCTTCTTGATTTATTTGTCCTAAATCCCCTCAGGGTTGTGAGCCTGAAGCTCTAGTCACAGTCAGCCTACTTAAGATAAACACCTTGATCTTTCCAACCAGTGTCCCTTACCCATGACGTGGCTTTCCCAGAAAAGCAGGTTTTACACAAATCTCTCCAAAGGTGGCTGCCAAGCTCAGCAGGCTTGCCAGAACCAACCTGGCAGTATGACCCTGCAGGCTGGAGGGTTCCTGGGCACACAACGCTAGTGCCATGCCAGGAGCTGAAGAATGAGACCTCCAGTCTTCCTGGTGGTTCAGTCCCAGCCACTGGGGTATTCCTCCTAAGCACACAATGGTGGTGCTGTGCCAGTAGCTGAAGGATGAGAGCTCCACTCTTCCTGGTGGTTCAGTCCCAGCCACTGGGCACTGTGTAAGATCACTTGCTCAACAATGCTCTCCCAAGGTAGCTCTGATTATTACTAAATAAGAACTCCCAAACTGGCCTTATTGTTTGAAACCCACCACCGAACCAGCTGGTCCTTGCCTTCTCACAAGCACTTGACTTCTGTGCCAGTTCTCCATTGCTTCTAAACTCTTTGTTCGCTCCTGGAGTCTCCTGATGCCTCCTTGCTACCCTGAAATGATGTCTCTGGGCTGGGCACCTCAGCCAACCAGTGGTGGCTGGAGTGTTTTCTCCCTCATTCCATCACCAGCAGTTGCAAAGAAAACATCTCTAGGCCTGCTTCTTGCTCCACCTCCTAGAATGTCCCTAATTTCTTACAAGTTATTGGTAAGAAAGAAATTATTTCATAATATTTGTCATTCTTTAAAAATAAAGTTTAAAATGCTTTCTAATTTATAATAATTTTAGATTTGATTTATAGGATGCTAAACGTGCCAGGGGCAAATGTAGCAACAAAAAAAAGTAAATAATCTTCCTATTTTATTTTCAAGACTAAAATATACAAAATAGCTGTAAAATTAGTAGTTTCCTTTAAAGGTGGCTTAAAATCTTATTTACCCAACTATAATAAGTTTATATGTTTTGCTTAACTAGAATGTTAAATGCTTTAACATTGGGCTTAAGGACTCAAACCATAATGATTTTTATATAAAAAATATTTCTGATGATTCTAATTTAAAGATTCATTCTGTGTAATAGCACCCTCTGATTAAAATTTTTAAGAAACTAACATGTAAACAGCTATGTGCCCACAGGAAAGAAATATAGAAGTATATTCTAGTGAGGTGGAGAAGGTAGAAAGGAGAGAGGAAAGTGCCTGAGTCACAGGGAGTTCTATGTCGCCTTGGCCAGGCCTCCACACTCTGTCACCATCCAGCAGGGGTAGATGAGGCCTGACAAACTTGGGTGGTTAATGGAAGCTGGAGTGGTTCACTCAGTTCCAGCCCCACCCATGATTGATGTTGCTGACACTTATATTTTCACAGAATTTGTGATTCTGTCCTAGCCCTATTCCCCTGTGGATTAGGTGCTGTTTGAGTTCACAGAAACTGTGACTCAGCCCCAATCTGTGCCGCTGCCCAGAGCTGGTGTGTCTGTCTCCATTGCAGTCTGTGTTGGGGTGGATGTGGTTAGAGCTCACACACCACTCTGAGTTCCAGCCTCTACCTGCCTGCCTTTGTCTCAGCTAGGATCCCCTGAGGCCCAGGTGCTTCTTAGGCTCACTAAAGCAGTCCTGGTTCAGCCCCACCCTGGTAGTATGCCATCTCTACTTACACATCTTCTATTCTCCATCTCTGCCCCGCCCCACCCAGGCAGGTACTGCCTCAGGCATACCCTTTACTCATGGGGCCTGCGTTACTCTCCCAGATCTGTTTTGCCAGAGTCTGCCACCAAAGAAGACAACTGGATTTCTCTGGTTGCCCAGAGAGATAGGTAGTATCTCTCCAAAATATCCCCATGGGTGTGAGCCCTATTGTTCCCACTGCTGCTGCTGCTGCTCTGTGCCTTGGGGCACCACCTCTTCCTCTCCTATATGGTTCCTTTAGTCCATCTTCTCCTTACCCACATGCCACAGAATCAGCATAGACCTGCAACAGCCCACACCCTGTCCACACCTCCCAAGGAAATGCCCAAGAATCTGGACTCCATGGGGGACAGGTTTCTAGACCTCAGTGTGAGAGTGTAGGGGAGTCCTGGGAGTTCAGAATTGCAGATAGAAAATATGTACAGTTTTATATAGTTTTATGCCTGGCTGGAGAGTGGGGTGAGGAGTGGCAGTAGGGGAAGGAGGTCTGGTTTTTAGAGGGTTTCTCCCATGGGATAAAATGCAAGGATGTTTGAACTCTGCTGGCTTGTTTGTAGAAAGTAAACTGCGAGTCATTCTCTTGGAGGATGGGACTTCCCTCTGCTTGGTGATGGATTTTGCATCTATTGTTTGTGTCCTTGGGGTCACAGGTTGCCTCAGCAGAGTGGATGTGGTTCTTCAACCTTCTCTCATGGCTCAGCTTCAAACCATCATCTTACTTACTAAACTTCTGTTCTTTAAGTCTCCTTCTGGATGGGAGCCTCTGTGGAAAGCTGGCTCCAGTCGGCCATCTTGCCTCCCCCCTCAATTGATTTTTATGCATTGGCCTTATTTCCTGAAATTTGCTAAGTTCATTTATACATTATTTTCTGGGATAACTGGGTATATATATAAAACTAGGCCCCCACTTCTCACCCTAGATGGAAATCAAAGTGTAATGGATCAAGGACCTAAATGTAAGACCTGAAACAAAACTACTAGAAGGCAACATAGGAAAAATGCTTTTGGATATTGCTTTGGGGACTGAATAAGACCTCGAAACCACTGGCATCTGAACCAAAAACAAATGGGATTATATCAAACTGCAAATCTACATAGCAAAAGACACTACTAACAGAGTAAAAACACAACCTATAGAATGGGAGAAAATATTTGCAAACTACTTATATAATAGGGTATCAATATGCAGAACATACAAAGAACTCAAACATTTCAACTGCAAAAAAACAAGCAATCCCATTAAAAAATGGGCCAATAATCTGAACAGATTTATTAAAGGATACAAAAATACAGCTAGATAGGAGGAATAAGTTTTAGTAGTCTATAGTATAGTAGAACGACTATAATTAGCAACAATATACTATCTAGTTTCAAATAGTTTGAAGGAAGAAATTGAGTGTTTTCAACAGAGAGAAAGGAAAAATATTTGAGATGATGGGTGTGTTAGTGACCTTGATCTGCTCACCATACATTATATGTATTGAAGCATCATGATGTACTGTGCAATTAATGAAAGAAAATAATTTTTAAAAAGAAAATTTTAGCTATTATCCTATGTGCAATGAGAAGTTATTTATACATTGTAAATGAGGGAATGTGTCTATGCTGTGGTGGTTAAAAAGCATATAGTCTGATGTCAGAGTGGAAAATGGACAGGATGAATGTGTTAGCAGATATGGATGATATAGTTAGGAGGTTATTTAATAGGTCTAGGCCAGTGATGAATGCATATTGACTTTTGAGGGTAAAGGTGTAAATTGGAAGGAAAAACTGGATTGAAGACATCTTTACTAGATAAAATCTAGAGGTCATGGCAATGGTTGAAACAACTGAATTGAGAATTAAGTTAGTGTTAAAGATGTGTCACTGTCTTGTGGCTTGCATAAATGCTTATTTGGCGACCCTATTACCTGAGACAAAGAACATTGGAAGAATTTCAGGTTTGGAGTGGAATAGAGGAATGTCAATCTCAGATTTGTACATGTTAAATCTAAGGCACCTTTGGGATTTCCAAATGGAATCAAGTTAATTAGGTGTTGGGTTGTGGCAGAAATAAAAGATAAAGAGACAAAAACATTGTTTATAAACTCTACTTAATAATATTTTATAAACATGTCCCCATAGTGAACCCTAAGGACACAATGTGTAGTTTTAATTGGTATGAGTAGTTGTGCATGAATGGTTTGGTGATTGGCGGACAATGCCCAGTAGAACACCTTTGACTTCCTTCCATTGGGAATCCCTTAGAAACGTTAAGGGAATTAAAAAAAAATTTTTAAATAGCTTTGAAACTAGAAGAAAGAAATGCTATCTCCCTCTAGTTCTGAATGTGCAAGGAATTATGTATTATGAGGCAGCACGCAATTAATACTGCTTCATTTCTCTTCCTTTTATGTTACTTCCAGAAAACAAACAAGTCTCCAGTTTCCCAATGTTTTAAAGGAACTGGGTGAGAGTGCAAAGATTGTCATAATTTTTATTATTAGAGCTTTGTAATTTGTCTGTAAGATAATAAAATATCTAAGTAAGACATTGAAGTTCTAGAAAAGCTTTTTAAAAAATCAGCAAGCAAAATCCAGACAGAAGTAAATACTTGTCTGGACATACACATTTCAGTCAGAAGTTACAGAGTTGAGATAACACCATCATTCAGAAGTATTTAAATAAGCTTTGGTTAGTGGAAGAATGAGTAAATATGATAAAAATCTAACATATTGAGAATTCATTTATATGTAAAAAGTCTTCTTAACTGAGAGATCAGATATGCTGCTCAAATCTCACTTATTGTAATTTTTCAGAATGGTATATTCTGACTTGGGGTTTGTTTGACTAAATATAATAAACATTTCTTAACTTCACGAAATCACGGGGATATGGGCAAAAATCACTGAAGGTAACTTTAACAGACTTCTTGTGTTTCCTTGTATCTCATGTATTTTAAGGAAAAATTCACAAAGATTATTAATTCTTAGCTAAACCATACCTTTTAGAAACTGAAACCAGGAATATAAATAATTCAGTTATTTGAGGTTATAAAGAAAATTGGCTCAAGGCCAAAATCTCTTATCCTTAATTTTAAATTATATTTTTGGCCCTACTGTATATACTAGGGCTCTCTATGGGCATATATTTAAAGGCAAAAATTTGAAAACTCAGTTATTCTTTATTTATTTTCAGTGATGATAAACTAATTATCTTGCAATTTTTTATTTATGTTTATACTTAATTCTTAGAACAAAGCCTTCATTTATATTTGTGAATTAAACAAGCCAAGTTTGTAAAAAATATTTTCCTAGAAAGTTTTGATTTTTGTTTTTGATGTATTGAGAGGTATAACTATGCAATTTAAGGTGTACTGGAATAAATTTATTAAGAACATTACTGAAATTCCATAAAAACTCTAAAAAAACCTGTTACTGTATTTGGATCCCTATTTTTATGTACACTTATAGATAACTTTGAAGTATTATAATGAATCACATCTTTCAGTGCTCAGAAGTCTTTCCCATTAGTAATATCCAAAGTAACATCTTTGTTTTTCTGAAGACCATTTTTGCATTTAATAGATATTTAAGCTCAGATTATTACCTTTTAATTTTATACCAGAATTTTCAGTGCTGTCAAGTCATCTTAGAAAGACAACAGAATTTCCTTGTTCTTTTTTATTTTCTCCACCATTATATGTTAGAGACTATTCTTTCACACATTGCTTTACATAAATATATGTACATACGTATAATCATATTATATAATTTTATGTAAAAGATCAGAAGATACATCTTTTTCTTGTGGAGTTTTTGTTTTGGCTTATTCCCTTTCCCTCTCTAAAACTTCCTCCATTTCTGTCACTTCTCCCATAGCATTCCAAAACCAGTGTTACAAACTTGATGTCTATTATCCACATTTTTCTTCAGGAAAAGAGAGACTTCAAAGTGTATTGCTTTGGGAGGCTGAGGCAGGAGGATTGCTTGATGCTGGGAGTTTGAGACCACCCTGTGCAGCATACTGAGTCCCTGTCTTTAGAAAATTGGAAAAATTACCAAGCTTTACCAAGCTATGGTAGTGTGTACTTGTAGTCCCAGCTACTTGGGGGGCTGAGACAGAAGAATTTCTTGAGCCCATGAGTTTGAAGTTACTGTGAGTTCTGATGATGTCACTACACTCTAGCCAGGGCAATAGAGTTAGATCCTATTTCAAAAAAATGCATTGCTTATTTTACAATAATGAGATCATGTTATTCACACTTATATTTATCTTACTTTTCTCAGATAGTTATACGTTATGATAATTTCAATTCAATTGGCATAACCTTTTTGTATGGTTGAATTTTATTGCAATATGAGTGAATGTGATTTACACAGCCATTTCACTGTGGATGTGTCTTGTATGTGCCACCTTGAACAACAATTCATTGGATTTTTTTTGTATATTTATCTTTGAGTTGTGGTGCTTTTCTTTCTAGTGCACGTATTTGTATGTATAAGTGCATGTGTGTATAAGGAAATGGTAGATCAAAGGGTTTATGTCATTTTTAAAAAAATTAATGACATTACATAAAATTGCTTTTCTAAAAGGCTGTTGCTTTTAGACTATATATGAGAATGTCACTTTTCTTACCTCAGCCAGCAGTGGGTATTTTTATTCATTTTAATTTCTGCTAATATGATACATGAAAAGAGAGCTGTGTGGGCATGTGTGTGTGTGAAATTTGAGCATCTTTTCATTTTATTTATTGATCTTTTGGATTTATCTATAAACTTGCTTATTCATATTCTTTACCTATTCTTCTTTAAGATTATATACATTTTTTTTTTTACCTATTTTAAGTTATTTTTATGTTATAGATATACATCTATATTTTTGTCTTTTGTCTCTTTTGGATACTCTTTTGCTATGCATCAAAATCATAATCATATAGCAGCTGTTTTTCAGTAATCCCCATGTTACATTATCATCTCTTGTTTCTACAAATAAATTTATGGTGAGAGGTAGGAGCCTAGCTTTATTTACTTCCAGCCAAATAGTCAACAGTGCCAGTATAATTCCTTAAATCAGTCATCCTTTTTCTACTGAATTGAAATACCATATTTTTCTTACACCACATTTCAGTTTACATTGGAAGCTATTTCTGAGCTCTTTATTCTATTGCACTTATCTCTTATCTCTCTTATAATATTGCCTTAATGTTTTGATTATTATGCCTTTTCATTATAGCTTAATGTCAATTAGGGTGCTATTGACTCTTACTGTTTAAGTTCTTCTTGGGGAAAACTGGAAATTTTTAAAAATATAAACTTTAAGTTGAGTATATGCAATCTAACTATTATATTGAAAAACATTTGTATTAAATTAACATGTCCCTTTAGGTGAATTATCATTTTAAGGCTTTCTTATCATGGAGAATTTTGATATTCAAAAATAGACACATAAAAGTAAATATTTAAAGCTACTAATAAAAATGACAAGCACTTTTTGGGATCATGTTAGTTGCACAAAAATGGGGCCTATTTTATGACTCTTTCGTGACTATTTCCTCACTTCTTTCATTTTAGTGATTGACCATGTCACGTGTGGCAGAAGAAAGTAGGACTCTGGTGACTGAGTTTGTCCTCACAGGACTTACAGAATGTCCTGGGCTGCAGGTGCCCCTGTTCCTGGTGTTCTTGCTGATCTACCTCGTCACCATGGTGGGCAACCTGGGCCTGATTGCTCTCATCTGTAAGGACCCCCGCCTTCACACCCCCATGTACTTCTTCCTTGGCAGTCTAGCCTTTGCAGATGCATGTACTTCATCCTCTGTGACTCCGAAGATGCTTATCAATTTTTTATCTAACAATCATGTGATATCCCTCTTTGAATGTATGACCCAATTTTACTTTTTTGGTTCCAGTGCAACCACAGAGTGTTTCCTTCTGGTAGCCATGGCC
>CAUYRH010098945.1:0-123373 GCA_963574655.1 Perodicticus potto
CCCCACTGACCCCTCCTGGCCCATGCCCTTCCAGTTCTGTGCCCAACTGACCCCACCAAACCCAATCCCATCCAACACTGTGCCCAGCATGACCCTCCAACCCCAATCACCTACAGCACAGTGCCCAGCAGAACCCCCCAAGCCCATGCCCTTCGAGCTCCTTGCCCAACTGACCCCTCCTAGCCCATGCCCTTCCAGCTCTGTGCCCCGCTGACCCCTCCTGGCTCATGCCCTTCCAGGTCTGTGCCCTGCTGACCCCTCCTAGCCCATGCCCTTCCAGCTCTGTGCCCTGCTGACCCCTCCTAGCCCATGCCCTTCCAGCTCTGTGCCCCGCTGAGCAGCATGGTAGCTAATTTCCAAAATTCAAGTAGTGGGTCCCCTGGGCCCAGAAGATGACCTCACAGGTCAGACTCAGAATTCAGCAGTTCCCTTTCACTCTTCTCCTAGGCCTTCTGAATAGACCAGAGGCTTCCATTTGGTGCTCGTATGATTTTTTTTGTTATGTGAAATATACCAGACACACAGAAGCTCAGGGCACATGAGAGCTCAGCAAATGGTTGTGAAAGGATCTCTGGGCTTGTCACCATCCACCTCCCGGTTTTCTCACGAGTTCTCTCTCGTACTACATCTCCCTGCTCAGTGCGCCGGGGCTCTGCATGCAGATGGGGCTGGCGTGTGCGCTGTGCCTCCTTTCCTTGTAGGCTGTGTTCTTTCTAGGTCACCCATTTTCGCTGGCAGGTCGCGTATTTGGGTTTCGTTCCTCTGTCCTGCTGTGGGTGCTTGTCTGAGTTGTCTCCAGGATGGGGCTGTCACGGGCGGCTGGCTGTGGACACCCCTGCCCCCCTGCCCTGGTGTGAACACGCGTGCACTCTCCTTGTTCACACACCAAGCATGATCGCGAGCGGGGTGGGCATGTCCTCTGTTTTCCTGAATCCTTCAACCCTGTCCTAAGTAGTGTCTTTGTCAGCTAGGCTGGCTGGTCTGATGAAATACCAAAGACAGGGCTTAAACAACAGTTCTGAAGGCTGAAAAGGCCAATATCAAGGTGCCAGCACAGTCGGGTTCTGGTGAGGCCTCTCTTCCTGGCGTGTAGACGGCCACTGTCCCACTGTCCTCACATGGTGGCGAGCCATGGAGGGAGCCCGCTCTGGTGTCTCCTCCTATAAGGACACTAACATCAGCAAGGGGCCCCACCTTCATGACCTCGTCTAACCCTAATCACCTCCTGATACAATAACTTTGGGGATTCAGTGCATAGTGGGAGACACACTTGGTCTGTAACAGTGGGGGTGCTCACATTATGCCAGCGCCCACTGTGACAGACTCTCTGTGGTGGGGGTTGTGTGCGCCATGACGGGATTGCAGTTTCCACTTGTCTTAGTCCTCACAAGGCCGAGCATCTTTGTGCATGTTCATTGGCCATTCATTTGCCTGTCACCTTTGGCTCAGCACCCCATCCAGGACTTTTCCCTATCTTTCTTGAAGGTGTCTTGTCTGGTTTATGTCAATTTGTGTTGACTCCACACATGCCCCAGAAGCAAGGCCTTTGTCAGCAATGCACCTGTGCAAACATCTGTTCCCAGACATGTCTGAGCCTTTCGGGCATTGGGGGTCGGGGGTGGAGTGTGGCTGGGGACTCACGCGAGCGGCTCCGGTGGCCAGTAATCCTCTTCATAACTTGGACAAAGAACGCCTGGGCCTGGCACCTCCTGCAGACAGTGGTGCCAGCTCACCCGTAATCCTATTGCATCCTTCCTGCTTTATTTCATGTGATGCCTCCCTCCTGTCTCTGCCAGGGAGCTCTGGCTTCCCATTCAAAATGGTCATTTAAAGAGCTTCTTTTAGAAATAAATGTATTGGAAAACTCTGCCCTGCTGCTTTGGGGATGACCAGGCAGCGACCCCTTTTCCAGACGAGGAATGCCTGGGTGAGGCGGGGGGGAGTCCTCAGATGTGTGTGCTGGGATTGGGCATGGGGGGCAGTGTGGCCTCTGTCCTGAAATGCTGTGACAATGATCCTGACCCAGATATTCCAGCCGCCGCCTGCTGAGTGGCAGGCCCCAAACCAGGCACCTCTTGTGGCTTTTCCTCTAATCTCCCAGCCAATCCTGCAAGCCGAGTATTATTGTTCATATTTTGCGGAGCCCGAGAGACTCTGAACTACTTATCTGGGATCGTGCAGCCTATGAGTTGCTGCCTTGGGACTTGAGCCTGTGTCTCCTGACCAAAGGATCCCCTCGTTCCTTGACCCTGTAAACAGGATGGTTACTGCTTAGTTCAGAATGTCCCCTACATTAGCCATGCGTCCATCACTTTTAAGAGGGAAATATCCCACATTGGGGAAGAAAAAACCCTTTATAAAACTGAAGTTCTGTCTATGCAAATGTGGATTACCAGCGCTAAAGAATGCTGTCTTTAAAAATAAACGTGAGGTCATTTATTTAGGTTATCATCTGTGTGGAAACACGGAATAAGATTTCTGCAAGACTTAAAATGCCCGTGAGATGACTTTTCTAGAGCCCAGTTGGAGGAAACCCTGATTTAGGGCTCAGGTCTGTATTTTTCAGAGGAAAAAGTCTGCTCAGGATTAAACACTTGGCCAGGGGCAGAGCTGGCATGGAGACTTGACCTTAAACTCCTGGCCCAGAGGCTGTCTGTGCTCTATATCAGCTCAGAGATTGCTCTGGGCATTATCACTCTTTTAATTGGAGGAGACACAACCCCAGGGCTCCCTCCAATGTTTGTCTCCATAAAAGGAATTTATTAGCATATAAATTGAAAAGCCCAGTGTCCTGAGCTTCAGGCAGAGCTGGACTCAGGTGCTCAGCTGTCACCAGGAAGCTTCCTTTCCATCTCTAGGCCCTGGGTTCTCTGTGGGCAGCCTCAGCTCTTCGGATGACCCCTGCCTACCCAGGCCTTATGACCTCATAGGTCCAAGTCCACCTAAAAGAGAGCAGCTCCTTGCCAGCTGCTTAGCAGAAGTGCTGAGATTCGCCTTGATCGGACTGACTTGAATCCCAGATGTGTCCATCCTGGTACCTGTCACTCTGACACTTAGGAAATGTGTCTTGCTGGGCCTGTGTTAGCAGTACGGGGAGGGTGATATGCCAAGGGCCTCAGGGTGCTGTGACCCACAGAAGGCAGAGGGCAGCAGGGCCCCTGCACTGCCATGGCTGCTAGGTGCCTTTCACGGGGAGGCCAAGCATCTGGCTCTTCGGAGATGAGAGAAGAACATGGCCATGACCTATTTTCCCAGGTGGCAGGGGCAGTGCCCCAAAGAGACCGGGGGTGGGAGCTGTCACCCGCCTCTCTGGGCAGCTCTGGTCAGGCCATGGTAGGGGAGATGGCAGAGTCCTGCTATTACACAGAAGTTCCGCTCGTCACAGCGTGTATAAATCCTCTGCAAATATCACCGTAGCCAGGGTTAGTTCTTCCAAAATAGACCGTTTCTGTTATCTTTAGAGCATTTAAAAATACAGGCAAATGACTCTATTAGCACAATTGTAATCTAAAATATTAATAGGCAACAAAAACCGGCTTCCAAAGGAGTTACTAGCTGTTCCCTCACGGAGCATAAAATAAATATGAGGACTCATTGTCCCGTCTGCTGACGATTATGTTTCTGTTAAACAACCGAGATGGATGCAGCCTTCCCCCTCCCCCACAGGTTCTTACTTCTATGCCATTTTATTAAAACACGCCTTGAACTGCACGGCCGGGGGTGGGGGTGCGCCATTGCTTCTCAGCAGCTGCTCTGTGTATTTTAAATACCAGTTTGCATGCCTGGGCTCACCCTGGAAATAGACTTCTGCTGGGTCTGTCTGTGGTTCCAGGCTCTGTGGAGAGGATTCAGGCTTGGGCTTTGCTGCTGGACCCAGACCTTACCCTCCCCCTTAGCAGAGGCGATGGCCTGCTCTAGGTTACCATGGCAACCTGGTGATGCTGGGGACCCAGCCCTGCCCTTTTATCCGCATAGCCCCTCCTGCCCCTGCAGGAGGTGGGTTCTGCAGCTCCACCCAGAAGGTCACCTTCTGTGGCCGTCTTCTGTCACCGTGGGTTGGGGGCCCTGGAGAGGGAGGAGGTGATGGTGGATCAGATTCTCATGGGGTTGGTAATGTTCATTTTGCTACCATAAGGCTGCTGGTGACTTTGCTGCCATGACAAAACAGCACAAACTGGGGGCTTCAACAACAGAAATGTATTGTCTGACATGACAGCTCTGGAGTCCAGAAGCCCTGTACTGCGTTCTGGCAGGGCTGGATCCCGGGAGGCCTCTCTTCCCAGCTTGCGCTCGGCCTCCTGCTTGCTGTGTCCTCATGTGGGCCTCCCTGTGCTCATGCATCTCTGGTTTCTCTTCCTTTTCTTAGAAAGGCACTAGTCCTATCGCATCAGGGCCCTGCCCCTGTGATCTCAATTCATCTTAAGTATCTCCCTAAAAGCCCCTTTTCCCAAATACAGTCACATTGGTGTCTAGGACTTCACCATGACTTTTAAACAGGGCCATAAACATTCAGTCCAGAACAAAGAGATACAGCCCTAAACCTGTCCTGTGTGATAATTTCTACAGATGACTTTTTAATTCAGCCCCCTTCCTGCAGCACAATCCCATCCTCAGTGAGGCCATCCTGTTGTCTGACCTGAGAGCTGTGAACTGTCCTCTCTATCCTGAGACTATTACTAAACTTAACAAGGCTGCACACCAGCCCATGAACATTCTTTGGATCAATCTCAGGGCCTGGATCCCCAAGTCTATTGAAAAGACAAATGTCATCTGGGCGGCACCTGTGCTTCTATGAGTAGGGCGCTGGCCCCATATACCAAGGGTAGTGGGTTCAAATCCAGCCCTGGCCAAACTGTAACAAAAAATTAGCCAGGCGTTATGGTGGGCACCTGTAATCCCACCTACTCAGGAGGCTGAGGCAAAAGAATCACCTAAACCCAGGAGTTGGAGGTTGCTGTGAGCTGTGTGATGCCACAGCACTCTACTGAGGGCGATAAAGCGAGACTCTGTCTCTACAAAAAAAAAAAAAAGAAAGAAAAAAGAAAAAGAAAGAAAAGATAACTATGAGAGGCTTAGGATCCAGAGCTCGTACCATCTGCTTGCTGTGTGACCTTGGGCAAGTTACTCAGCCTCTCTGAGCCTCTGTTTCCTGCTCTGAAATGGCACAGTCAGTGATGTATACACCGCAGGGCTGCTGTAAGGGTGGAAGGGAGTTGTCCTGGAAAGCACCCAGAGCATCTGGCTCTCCTTTCACTGCTGTGCTACATGCCACACCTGCAGAAACCCACAGAACGTGCAGGCCACACGAAGGCCACGCAGCCCATCTAAAAGTAGTGCTGATGCCCAGGCCCCACATCTGCCTGGAGAACCAGAATGTCTGGAGTGGGAACTGGGAATCTGTTGTTTTCAGCAGCTTTCCCAATGGTGTGTGTAGTGAGCTGATATTGGGAACTTTGTGTTGGAGCAGAATTAATCCGTGCAAGTGGTACAAGCCAAGGGTGCCGAAGGCAAGAAAGTTACTTTGCAAATACCTATTTGTAAGGTGAATTGATCAAGCCCTCCATGAGAACAGAGAACCAGGAGGATACAGTTGCTCATATTGGTGTTCCCCATACCTCACACAATGCCTGGCATGGAGCAGGGGCTGAAACAGTACTTCCCACCCAGATGGCTGGGTGGGGAGGTAGCTGGATGAGCGTATAAGTGGATAGGTAGATGGGTGGATGGATAAATGGATGGATGGATGATGGGTGGATGTATGAGTAGGTGGATGGATGGATAAATGGGAAGATGGATAGATGGGAAAGTGAGTGACTGGGTAAATGGAAGGGTGTATAAATGGATAGATGGGTGAGTGGGTGGATAGATAGATAGATGAATGGGTGGCTGGGTGGATAGATGGGTGGGTAAATGGATGTATAAATGATTAGATGATGGATGGGAGGGTAGGTGATTGGTAGATAGATGGATGGGTAGGTGGGTGGGTAGGTGGGTGAGTGGGTGGCTGGATGGATAAATGGATGGGTGTGTAGATGGATGGATGGATGGGTAGATGGCTGGGTAAATGTGTAGGTAGATGGGTACGTGGATGGAGGGGTAAGTAGTGGGTAGGTGGATGGGCCTTGCTGGGGGTGGTTGTAGATACCCTGTCTGTCATACTCAGCTTTCCCTGGTTCTAGTTGTGTAGTCCCTCCCATTTTAAGCCTCTATAGCATTACCTAGTGAGACGTCTTTAAAACCATGGAGTGTGTGAACAGTAGGGAAGGCAGCGGGGTGTGTATGAACCTCAAGGAAGCGCCAGCAGCCTCGTTGGCATCCAAGGCCAAGGGTCTCTGTTCCCTGGAGATCGCTAAGCTAGCCGTTCCCCCAGCCACCATACAGGTGTGCTGGCCTCAGATTCTGTATGCCTCTCCTGCCCCCCAGTCCAGCAGGCAGGCCTGCCCTCACGGAGCCAGAGGAATAGCGTTGGGGCTTAGGCACCCACATGGGAAAGGGGGCTGACCTGCCCTCCTAGCTCTGGCCACAGGTATCTTGATCTGTGGGTGTTCCAGAGGGCTGATGTTGTCCTACCCCGTAAAGGTGGAGTGAGTAGGCTGCTTCTGAGGCAGCTCCTCCATCAGGTGAGGGCAGGCCCGAGGTCTCTCTCTTGGCACTGGGGTACCCAGTTTGGGGTTGGTTAGCCAGGGCCAGGAGCCCCCTTCTAGCTGGAGCAAAGATGGGAGCCAAGGGCTGCCCCTGACAGAGTATGCTGCGGCTCATTTTGGAAAATGAAAGCTGTCATATGGTGCTCTGTTATTGAATGAAGATGTTGTTTTTGGCTCCTCTGAAATAGACGATAGGAAACAGATTCATGGATTATGAATAAACATTGGCTTATGGGGGCTGCATGCTGGTAGTGATGAAATCTCCACATTTGCAGATTAAATTTAAGACATGCATATGTAAAGTGGATATGTAAAGGCCAGGCTCTGCTCAAACAAAAGGCATAGCCAAGAGCATCTCGAAGGCACTCCTTCTGTCCCCTGTCCCCGGCCTGAGTCTGCGGGTCAGGAGCACCAGGACTGGGGGGAGATGGGCCCCAGGGGAGCCAGGAGGACGTGGCAGGAAGTGGCGGGCTGGACCCTGTCCACACATGTGGATCCAGAGTGAACACTCATCTTCAGCAAACACAACTTCCAGAAACTTCAAAATGGTTAATCAAATCAGATTGTAAAATCAATTTTTGATCGCTAACCTTCTCCTGTTTGTTTGTCTGTTTTGAGGCAGAGTCTCACTCTACTGCCCAGGCTAGAGTGCTGTAGAGTCATCATAGCTCACAGCAACCTCAAACTCCTGGGCTCAAGTGATCCTCCTGCCTCAGCCTCCCAAGTAGCTGGGACTACAGGCCTGGCTAGTTTTTTCTATTTTTAGTAGAGATGAAATCTCAGCCTTCCTCAGGCTGGTCTCAAACTCCTGAGCTCAAACAATCCTCCTGCCTGAGCCTCCCAGAATGCTGGGATTACCAGTGTCAGCCACCACACCCAGCCACCTTCTGTTTAAATTTTACATCATTCTGTGACCTGAGGAACTATAGATAGGGAACCCCCCCTTTTGTTTTGTTTTCTTAAATTGAGATAAAATTTCCAAACCATTGAATTTACCCTTTTAAAAGTGTATAATTCAGTGACTTTCACTATATTCACAAGATTGTGCAAATATTACCACCATGTAATCCCAGAATATTTGCATTAGCGCGAAAAGGAACTTTGTACCCAGGCACGGTCATTCCCGTCCTCCTGGCCGCCCCTCCTCTGCTTTCTGTCTCTGGATCTGCCTGTTGTGGATGTTATATGTAACGTTCTAGACAACATGTGGACTTCTGTGACCGGCTTTGTCACTCAGTACAGTTTGTCCACATTGAGGGACGACCTTACAGAATTTCATTTCTTTCTACGGCTGAGTGAAAGTTCATTTCATGCTGATGTCATATTTTGTTTATCATCAATCTAATGGACACTTGGGCCGTTTCCACTCTCCGGCTGTTGTGAATGGTGCTTCTGGGGATGTTTCTGTAGGTGTTTTTGTTGGGTCACCTGCTTCGAGTTCTTTTTTGTATACATGCGGGTCATTATGAAAATTTTAAGACACGCAAAAATCAAGAAACGTAAAAATCTGTCCTGGGCAGAAACAAATGAAGCCCTCCCAGGAATACCGATAAGTTGAAACTGTCACAGGCGACTCAGAAAGGACGCTGTTGACTGTGTTTCCTGGAAGTGAAACAACGGATCGCAACACGGTCTGTCTCAAAACTTTTGCAGCAGCCTATGTATCTGAGAGTGGAATTGTTGGGTCCTATGGTAACTCTTGACTGTCTAAGGAGCAGGTGGGCTGTTGATCCCTGTGGCTTCATCATGACAGTGCATGAGGGCCCCAGGCTCCCGGCATCCTCACCTCTGCCTACTTTTTTTTGTTACTATTGTTGCCGTCCTGGGGGGTGTAAGATGGTATATTGGAGTGGTTTCCATTTGCGTTTCCCTGATAACTAATGATGGTACCGTATCTTTTCGTGTGCTTGCTGGCTAGTTGTGTGTCTTCTTTTGAGAGGAATTCACTTTTAAAATTATGTTTTATTATACAAGTACAGTCTGGTCTTCTAGCAAATTTGGAAAATAGAGAAAAATTATTATAAAGAAGAAAATAAAAATCACTCATTATCCTCCCCCCTGGGAATAGTCACCGTCAAGGTCTTGGCCCTTCATTGAGCATGAATGTACATTAAAATGGAGCACGTCCTCTGTAATCACAGATCCTGCAAAAGCGAAAGGACACCGTGTCATGGATTGCATGTGTTCTTGCAAAACGCTATTTTCAATGGCTCTGCAAGTTGTCATTGGAGCGTGACCTTGGAGCATCGTGGACGTGACATTGGGTATCTATTCAGCACTCCTCTGTCTTGACGTATTGCCGTGGTTTCCATGTTTCACTGTTGTACATGACACTTCAGTGAATGGCCTTAAAAGTTAAAAGCTTTTCAACTTTTGGCTGGGCATGGTGGCTCATGCCTGTAATCCCAGCACTCTGGGAGGCCGAGGCGGGTGCATTGCTTGAGCTCAGGAGTTGGAGTCCAGCCTGAAGAAGACTGAGACCCTGTCTCTACTAAAAATAGAAAAACTAGCCAGGTGTTGTAGCAGGCACCCGTAATCCCAGCTACTCAGGAGGCTGAGACAGGAGGATCACTTGAGCTTAAGTGTTTGAGGTTGCTGCCAGCTATGATGACACCCTGGCACTCTACCCAGGACACCAGAGTGAGCCTCAGTCTCAGAAAAAAAGAAAAAAAAATTAAAAGCTTTCCCTTTGTCCTTGGGTTACGTGCCCTTTGTGTCACATGCCTGGTCATTTTGCACACATTGTCTCTGTCCTTAGCATGGGAGATACACTGGCATCCAGGCAGGAGTGTGGCCACCTCTCCCCAGCTCCTCCCAGGAGTTCTAGAAAGCTCCTCTCAAGATTCGGCATTCTGCAGCTCAAAAAATATAAAAACTGCCTGCATCCTCGGTGGGTGGGGGGGCTGGGGATGTAGAGGAGCCAGAGACCCCTTCTCCTGCTTTTAACTCTTAGAGGGCTCCTCTCTAGAAAGCAAATCGACACCAGGCCAATTCCTAAGAGAAAAGCACACAGATATCATTAGTTTCACACGTACGCAGGATCTTTACAAGAGAGTGACGTCCAAAGAAGTGGCCAAAGCGAGATGCTTTCATAGTGTTTAGGCAATGAGCAATACATTTGGGAAGAAATGTCGCACAAAGAATGTGGCTGGGAGTCACTAGGAGGGATGTGGTGGGGTGGGGGGACAGGTGCAGCCGCGGGAAGGTGGGAGTCCCCTCCTTAAGTATGTTTGTTCAGGTCCATGCAGCCTCCGATTCCGAGTCTCTGGGGAGAAGGGGTGGAGATTGGGGACCCCTCTCAGAGGACACTTCCTGGCTTGCTGCCTGCAAGAGGAGACAGGTCAGCTCACCCTTTCTGGAACTACACTCTCTCCAGTGTTTATACCTCGAATTAATCACTATCTCATTTGGGGATTGGCACATTCCTCGCCTCTTCTGGGCTGTGGAATCTGCTTCTCCCAAACCAGGAGGGCTGGGACACACATTGTTGGAGGAGGGACCAAGCTCGGAGTGGGAAGGACTCTCGGATTCTCTTCCTGAGGGGAGAGAGGCACTTGTTGGGGTTGACCATAAGGAAGCTGAAATGGACGTCGCTTTCATCATCGCTGCAGTTATGGCTTCTCAGAGCCTTCTCTCAGCGTCTTCCCGGCGCCTTCCCCAGGAGACGCCAGAGGCACCTTTTACAGATGAGGCCCAGGAGGTTAAGTGACCCCCGTGCCATCACACTGCCACCTGGATTGTCGGCCCCCTCAGGTGTGGTGGCTTCTGTCCAGAAGAGTCTTCTCAGGCCAGCTGAGCCTCCGTGACAATCCAGCCAGACAGCTGGCCTGTACTGACCGTTTCCTCACTGGGCTTAGAAGGTTCCCACCCGGGCATAGAGCGAGAAAGGGAGCATGGCGGGGCCGTGGCGGTGTCCCCGGTCACCCAGGATGGCGCTCCCAAGACCGTGGTGTGTACTGCCAGGTTCCTACTATCAAGACCAGGCTGGGCTGGCAGCATATTTCTGAGGAGGACAAAGAAAGAGAAGAAAAGGCTGGGATCTCAGTCCTGCTTGGAGCAGCCCCCACAGACTAGAACTTTCTCCCTAGACCAGAGCTTCATCTGCCCAGGATGCTCAGCTGGGAAAGACTTTCCTCTTCCCCTGAGTGATGGGGCCACAGGGCCCGGGTCATACTGTCCAGCCGCTGTGGACCATCCGGTGGTCACATGCTTTCCCACAGTCCTCCCCTCAGCCTGGGGACAGGTTAGAGTGGGAGATGGAGAGGAAGAGGATAGGTATCCCTGTTAGCTCCCCATGTCCTTTCCCGTACATGGGGTCATAGGCCACCCAATGAAAAATACTCATGCACGCATGCACACCCATGAGCACATGCACACATGCCCACACACGCACATTGCATGTTGTGTACAAGGGGCTCACGCCCGTGCACACACTCGCACACGCGTGAGCACACACCTTGTCTCATGCACCCGTTCAGAGGCTCAAGGAGCCTCCGTGTGTCCTGGGTGTATAGCTTGTCCCTGGAACACTGGCTCAGGTAAACGTGTGCTCCAGCACTGTTTCGGGGACATGCTCTGTCCTTGAGCTCTGGCACAGATTCAAAACCCCAGTGACAATCTGACCTAATTCTTGTCCTGAGGCTCCTGGCTTTTCTTGTGGATAGTCCTAGAAGGAGTCTGATTGCTGGGGTGACTGCATCATTTATCATCCAAATGGGAACACGTCTCAGAGCCCAGGAGGGCAGCGGTGTCCTCCCTGGGCTGCCGGGTGCATCAGGGCTGCCCTACTTTCTGCCAGCTGCCCAGCACCGGGCCGTGCTCCTGCCACAGGAGCCCTGGCTGCAGTTCAGGGCTGCTCACTCTCAGCCCCCACCCTGCCACCCTCTTACTAGAACTTACTGAACAAGGATACTGAGTCCCTGGATTCCAAGGAGGAGAGTCTATGGCTGCATCGTATCTGGGGAAGAGAAGGGACTTCTCTCGGTATGAGTAGACCCCCCCCGAGGTGAGCCCCGGATGGTCAGCTGAGAGCATGAAGCTGTGTGGGGGACGTCAGATTTCTTTCTCTCTCTAGAGCACCCCTGGGCCGCAGCCTGACACATCCATGGTGCCCAGTTGGCCTCTTCCCATGTACAGGACAGGGACCGTGGAAAATGGGAGACAGAACCAAGGTCTCAACCACCAAGTCCACTGTCTCTGCCCTGCAGCCCCCACAGCCTGAGGTTTTTCCCCGAAGCCTGATTTCTTTCTGTGAAACATCCGAGCCAGTGGCCACTCCTTCCCATGGCTTGTTAAACACATAAAGAGCTCAGGCTATGGCATGGTGCCAGCCCACTCCTGAGATACCAGGGGTGGAAGATGAGCTCTCCTTCCTGCACTTGGTCCTGTGGTCACCCCGCCCTGCTGCAGCAGGCTAGAGATTAGGCTAGGCCCCATCGCTTCCCCCACGCCCTGCCTATAAGGGCTTCCCTGGACAGCTCAGTGGGCCCAGCCCCACTCTGTCCTTCTTGTAGCCCGAAGTTTCTGTGGCCATAATTACCTGGCTTGTTTAAGTTGATCTGTTCTTGCCTGTCTCTCTTGTGACTTTATCCTAGTTCACAGCTTCCTCCATCAGGGGTTCATGGTCTGGTGTTAAGTCCAGGCCCAACCGTTACCCACAGGCTGAATGAGTGTGTTATTGGGCGTGGCTCCTGTCTTGTGGACAGGCAGGGAGGGACACAACGTTTACGCCACTCCCTTCATCTCTTCGATGCCGCTGCTGGCCACACAGGATGTTCTGCTAGCTCCATTCCATATAGGAAGACCCCCATGTAGGCTCTGAGACGCTCAATGTTCTCAGAATCCCCCAGCCAAAAAGTGACCAGCCGGAGTCTGGACAAGGTCCACCTGTTCCTGCCACCCTGGGCTGCCTCCCACACATGTTGCTGCAGAGTCAGCAGCAGAGATGAAGGGGATCCCAGAGAGGGGCCAAAAGTGGAGGGGCAGAGAGAAGCAACAGCATTCAATCTGGTGAATTAAGATGAGGGCACAAACCTACAGATAGCCAGGCAGAATATTCTAGAATGTTTTCATTTTTTAATTGAAGTCAAATTCACATTACCCATTTTATTTTATTTGTTTTTTGAGACAGAGTCTCACTTTGTTGTCCAGGCCAGGAGTGCCATGGCAAGCTCACAGCAACCTCAAACTCTAGGGCTCAAGTGATCTCCTTGCCTCAACTTCCCGAGTAACTGAGACTACAGGCACCTGTCACCATGGCCGTCTAGTCTTTTTATTTTTAATAGAGATGGGGTCTCACTCTTGCTCAGGCTGGTCTCAAAACTCCTGAGCTCAAGTGATCCACCCGCCTCAGCCTCCCACAGCATTAGAATTGCAGGCGTGAGCCATCGCGCCCGGCCCAGGTTGGCCATTATAAAGTGCACACTTCTGTGGCATTTGGATACTCACAGAGTTGTGCAATCATCAATTCCATCAATCTAATTGGAGCTAATTTCATCACCACCACCCCCAAGAAACCCTGTACCGAGTCACAGTAACGCCCCATCCTGTCCTCCAGCCCTGGGTGGCTGCTGATCCCCTTTCTGTCTCAGAGTCTTTCCTTCTTCCATACATTTCACATAAATGGGATCACCTGATGTGATCTTTTGTGTGTGGCTTCTTCTGTGTAGCATCACGTTTTCAAGGGTCATCTGCGTGGTGCCATGTGTCACTACTTCCCTCCTGTGTGAGGCTGAATACTATTTTTTTTTTTTTGCCCGGGGCCAGGTTTGAACCCACCACCTCTGGTATATGGGGCCGGCACCCTACTACTTGAGCCACGGGCACCACCGAGGCTGAGTACTATTTCACCTCCTGATGTACAACATTTCACGGTCCTCTCAGCAGCTGAGGGACACGGGGTCGCTGTCACCCCTTTGTCTGTCATGCGTAAAGCAGCTGTCAACATGGCTGTGTAAGGATTTATTTACTTGTTTTTAATTCTTTGGGGAATATGCCTACACTGTAGTGGAATTGGGGGGTCATATGGTAACTCTGTTTAACTTTATGAGCAACTGCCAAGCTTTTCTATATTCTGGAATCTTGACCAGAGTAAGGCCCGTGTGGCCAGTGCCTCCCAGGTTTGGAGCAGGAGGCTGGGCGGGAAGGCCAAGGTGATGCCCTCCTGGCTGCCAGGCCTGGGTCTTCTCTGCAGCCAACATGCAGGGCACAAAGCATGGCACAAAACTTCCTGAATCTTTGTTCCTGTCCCCCGACTCTTCAGGGGCAGGGACCCTGCCTGGCAACCTTCCTATGTCCCTGTCCGGCACACAGTAGGCCCACTACATTGGAGCAGGCAGAATGGACGTCACATCTTTGAGACAGCTAGTTATTTTCTAAGGAGTGCTAACCAGCCCGAAACAGATTTAGAATTCTGTGTGGTTAAAAATCATCCGTCTTCTGCCGTTTAAAAATTGCTTGTCATTTTGTATGCCAAGAGCTCTTCCAGCAGCCTACTTTTCCAAAATGATCGCTGATTGGAACAAAAACATTGCCACTAAAATTAGAGTGACAAAATGGAGTTGTTATGAAACAAAAAGAAAATCGCCAGGTACATTTTAACAAGTGGGGAACACTCCTCCCTGTTAGCGCGAGGAGCCTTTCTGCCCTGCGTGCTCCGAGGGGCATTTCTTTCCATGTAGTGTTCTATTGTTTGATTAAACCCTTGGTGGTTGCTTAGGAGTGGAAACTATTTTAGGGACTTAAATCAAGGCCTGGAGGTGTTTGAGGGAAATGTTCCTGTAAAACTTAAATAAGACGCTTTCACATTAACGTACAACTCCAGATCTTCCTATCTCGAGAGAAGAGACTCATTCCTCCCCTCTGCCATCTCCCTCCCTACAGCTGGAATATCTGAGATGTGTTTCCTGTTCCTCCACTGTGTCTGTTTAGCACAGATTCATCTCAGCCACCTGTGGCAGGAAGGCACTAAAGAACGTGGCTTACCTGAGATAGAGGTTTAGTTCTCATTTGTGCTAAGGCTGGAGGTCTGGAGCTGTCATGGGGGATTCAAGCGTATGGCAACCTATTCTCTTTCTTTCTTCTTGCTCCAACATCTTTAATAGGCTGCCTCGTAGTTCAAAGTGGCTGCTTAGATTCCAGTCATCATATCCATATTCCTGTAAAGGAGGAGGGAAGGAGCACACACACAAAAATGCTCCCTCATTTGAAGGACATAAAAAGTGTCCACTGTGCTTCCAGCTGTAACAGCCGTAACAGTCTCAGAGGAGACTGTGACCTGCTCTTGAGGTAGCAACGCAGAGCAGATGTTGGGTGAGCAGCTGGCCACCTCTGTCTCAGCACCTCCTGAGTGATGGCTGTCCCCCTGTTGCCACAGTCCCACCCATCCAGCTGTCCTCCTCTTCCCCCCTAATTTCAGAGCAGCTGGAGATACAAGGTATAAAATGTCATTCTAGCGGAGGGTGGGGATGCTTGAGTGAGAACGTATTTCATGCCTGGGGACCTGAAGCCTATATGAGGAAAGGAGTCCCTGGGTTCCTGGCAGAAACCAGAACCCCATCAGAGTTACTGCCTTCCTGGGGGCTCCTGGTTCTCTTACTGGATCAGAACCTGCATCCTGCCATATCACTCAGACTTTATGGTTACCAATGACAGAAATCCAGCCCAACTCGGCTGAAGCCCAGTGGGAATTTCCTGGGTTTAAAGGCATAAAGCTTCAGGCCTGGCTGCCTCCAGGTGCTCAGAGAGCCTTAGGAAGCTCTTTTTCCACCTCTTTCTCTGTATGAAGCCCGTTTTCAGGCAGGCTGCCCCGTGCTGTGTTGCAGCACCAGGCTGGCATTCAGCTATCTTAGTGGTCATGTGAGGAAGAGAATGCCTCCTTCCTGGTCATTCTAGAAGAAGGTTCAGGACTGGGCTTCATTGGACTGATTGGAATCATCTGCCCATCTCTGGCCCAATTGTACCACCCACAAGAGTAGGATGAACCCTCTGGCCAGGCCTGGATTGTGCAGCCATCTTCAGAGGGGGCTGGGCAGCGCCTCTCAGGGCACATAGTCTAAATTTAGTCTACAGGTGTTTCCCCAGAAAATGGAGCATGGGGCTGGGGAGACTGCACTCACACTTCCCTTCTGTCCCAGCTCCTGCACCCGTGCTTCCCACCCTGACCCTTCTCTCCATGGTCAAAACAGAACTGTCCTTGACTCATTCCCACCGGCCCTTGTTCAGTGGCTTGTCTCATTTACTGAGCTCTACCTCCTGGGGCCCAAGGATCTGCTGGGAGCTGGGCCATATCCAATACCCTCTCTGAACCATCAGTGCCTGCCCAGCATAGGACTTAGCATGAAACAAGTACTAATAAAGGAATGATGACCAATGGGATGGATGGATAGGTGGATGGTGGGGTAGATGGATAGATGAATGACTGGCTGGATTGATGGAAGGATGGATGGGTGAGTGGGTGGATGGATGAATGGATGGGTGGGTAGGTGGATGGATGGTTGGGTGGGTGGGTGGATGGATGGATGGGTGGATGGGTGGATGGATGGATGGATGGGTTGGTGGATGGATGGATGGATGGATGGATGGATGGATGGATGGATGGATGGATGGGTGGGTGGGTGGGTGGGTGGGTGGATGGATGGATGGATGGATGGATGGATGGATGGGTAGGTGGGTGGGTGGGTGGGTGGATGGATGGGTGGATGGGTGGATGAATGGATGGATGGGTGGATGGATGGGTGGGTGGGTGGGTGGGTGGATGGATGGATGGATGGATGGATGGATGTGGGTGGGTGGGTGGATGGATGGATGGATGGATGGATGGATGGATGGATGGATGGGTGGATGGATGGATGGATACCAGAGTGGATGGTTAGATAGAGGAATAGGTAGGTAGATAGATGGATGAAACTAGATGGAAGGAAGGAAGGAAGGAGAGATGGGTGGGTGGAAGGATGGGTAGGTGGATGGAAGGATAGTGGGGTGGGTAGATGACTTAATAACCAGGTGATTAGCTGGAGAGATGGAAAGATTTGCTCTGCGGGCCCCACAGCTCTGATTAAAGACATGTAGTTTAAAGTGGTGATATCACTTCATGCCAGCACTTAACTTTTATATGGTCTATCCTTTAAAGAAGCAGTTTAGTACCAGAGTGATACTAGGTCACCCCCTTTGGTGTGTCCTTCAGAGTGAGTGTGAGTTGTGGCTGCGCTTCCGCCAGGCCCTCAGCAGACTCAGGTGCCCTGGCCACCCCGGCCCCTCCCACCTCCCCGGGTGTGATCCTGGTGTGAAGTCCTGTCCAAGTGCATCTGCGGTGGGCTGTGAACTGCGTGCAGCGTTGTGCATACACATAGCCCAGAAGATTCAAATCCAGGTCACGGGTGCCTGCTGTGGGAGCTGTTGACCTAAAGGCACGTGGCCCCCAGCCCCACTATGTGGCTGACCCCAGCAGGCAGAGCTCAGCCCAGCTCTGAGCAGCCCAGAGCACTGGAAGGGAATGGCAATCATACGGTTGGCCACACACACCTGACCCGTCCTGGGGTGCCACAGAGAGCCTGGGGCCAGCTCCAGCTCTCCTGTCTAACCTGTGTGCCTCTGTTTCCCCATCCGACATGTGGAACACAGCTCCCATCCCGCAGCTGCCTCCAGTGTTGACACACAGGCGCTCTGTTAACGGTGTCCTGTAGGACCTGTTGTTTCTGTTGCCATCGTAACTTAGACCCACCCTTGAAGGCTAATTGGTTTCCACTCTACTTTCTACATGAAGAAACTGAGGCCCAGAGAGCGTAAGTGACCTGTTCCAGGTCACACAGCACATGAATGGCAGACGTGGGGGTTCCCATTTCACACCCTGCTCCTTCAGGTCAGGCTGCCCAGAGGGAGCAGCACTGGGGGGAGGAGCTGAGTGGCTGGGAGGGACGTGCCCAGGCGGAAGTGCAGTGTGACCACCCAAAGGTGGCGTGAGGGTGGGTGTGCTCCTGCCTGGCCATCGTCACTTGGGAAAAATACCTCTCCCCCCAACCCCGCTCAATTCTGGTCACCCCCTATCTGTTCCTCCTCTCTCCTCCAGGGGAAATGTGGTTACACATGTCAGGTGGCATAGCCAGATGGTCTTAAGCCCCTCACCCATTGCCTCTCCAGGTGAGCATGGCTTGTCCATCTGAGAGGACACAGGGGCACCTGCCCTAGAGAAGACATGGCCCCTGTCACCCACATGGCACATACTGAAGAGGGAGCTGTGCCCTCCGCTGCCTGGGGGAGCATGGGCGTGGGGCCTTTGCACACAGCAGCCGGGCTCAGATTGAGGGGCGGCAGCCCGCGCCTGGACCCAGCACCACCCAAACCTGGGTGCAAGCCTTTGGCTGTGGTTCCCACAAGCCAGCAGCCATGGGCTCTGACATTGCCCTTGTGATGTTCTCTGCACTCCGCTGGCCCCTGGGGTCCTGGGTGCTGCTGACTGACAGTGTGACAGGTTCTGGGAGACCTTCCACCCTTGCCCAGAGCTCTGGGGAGGACTGTCATTAATGTGTGCCCAGTTTTCCCTCATCTTGGAAATACTCAGACTCAGCCACGTTTGTAAAACCACAGAGTTTTGATAACTGATGTGTTGGCTTAGGTTTGTTGGAATTTTTCTCTGTTCCACCTACTTCAAAGTTGAAATATCCATGGGGTTAGCATTGGCATATTGAGGAGAGGAAAGCAGGGCCTAGTCAGGGGTCACCAGAATCCCCTGAATCACCCAGGCTGGGCCCAGGGCAGCAGTAATGGATACGGGCTGCCTGTTTGAGACCCAGCTGGACAGTGGCTCTCCAGATGTGTCCCCTGGGAACAGGTTAGAAAGGCAGGATTTCAGGTCCTACCCAGAACCAGGAGCTCTGGGCTTTCCAAGCCCTCTGGGCATAGCTAGAACATGAGTGTCTCTGCCCTGGGCTTTGTGAAGTCAATGGCCACTTGTGAAGCTCTTGCCACTCAAAGTGTGGCCCGTGGACCCACTATATCAGGATGGTGACCCAGGTGACTATTAGCATTGCAGAATCCCAAGCCCCACCAAGACTTATGGAATGAGGACTTGTCTGTTGACAGCAAAGCTGGGAAATCTCCGTATCCAGGAGGATTGGAGCATCTTCTTCAGAATGTGAGGGACACTGCTGGCTCCCTGTGAGCTGGAACACCTGCAGCGGCTTATTCCTCACAGTGGACGCCACTCACCTCCTAGTCATCCAGGGGGGTGAGCAGCCAGCCCAGGAGATTTGGAGTCTGAACCCACACCCTCTCAGTCTAGGATCCGCTTTATCTATTTTGCCTCTTTTGTCACATTGTGCTGACCTATGTAAGACAAAGTGTGAATCTGGATAAGTGTGAGCTTGTAAGATATGCCCACCAAGACAGGGCAGCTTACCAGAGTGCAATTCCCAAATGCAAGAGTATGTTCAGTGCCAAGACAGGTGGGCTGCAGGGCCGCCTGGGGGCCCTAGAGTGTGCGGCCCTGGTCCTGCCCTCCCTCGGCAGCTCTAAGCCTTTCCCCCCACTCTGTTGATTGTGGCAGAAGCCAGGGCTCAGTGTGACCTTATGGAACCTGCCCAGAACCCAGACAGGGAAATGGGATGCAGTTGGAGAGGCAGCTGTGGCATCTTGCCCACGCGGCTGGTGGAGGGTGTGTGTGAGGGACAGTGGGCTCAAACACCTGGAAAAGAGAGGCAAGGACAGAGCATGTGCCCAGGGCCCAGCCCCAGGAGGAGCCCAGTGTGGTTCACAGAGTGTTCAGTGAGGTGCCCCTGCTGTCTGTATTGATCCCTGTGTCAACAAGCAGGATGATGACCAAGGACGGCTCAGGGCATCTTGGAATAGAGGGCCCTTAGGATCAGAGTCCGGACATTCAGGAAGGGAGTATTCACTGGCCCAGGAGGAACATCGGGTTTGGAAGATTCTCTGCCTCGCACCCCAGCTGGCTTCTGGGGAAGCCAAGGGTATGTTGTGTGCCTGCCTCATGCCAGGGCTGCAGATGTCACCTGGACCCGACACCAAGGAGTCACCTCCACTGCAGTCAGTGAGGACACAGGCTCAGAGAGGCTCGGAGGTTTCCCCAAATCACACAGGCCCGTGGTCCCACTGTGTTAGCAGGGGACAGGGCTCCTGTGAAGCCAGCTGAGCCAGCACTTGATTTCCTGCACAGGCACAGGGTGGAGGTTTTACTTACTAACATCCGGTAACTAAAAGCCACTGTGTGACATGGAAATAAATTTGAATTTCCAAGGCTCAGAGTGTGATGCAGAAGTGTCCCTCTTGTGAGGGTCACTGTGAACACCCCTGGGAAAGCCGTGGTGTCCGGCAGCCTCTTGACACACTGGTCGGGCTTGCGTTCCGGGTCTCTGTTAGGAAGCCGCTTCCCTGCCGTGATGCCCATTCGCAGCCACTAGATGGCGGCCACCGGGTGCAGAAGGGAAAAGGCACCTGGGCCAGAACCTGTTTCCTAAGAGGATCATGGGGTGAGAACTGCTCCCAGAATCGGAAGTCCCCTCACCAGGAAACCTAGCAAGAAAGATGCTTTCAGTCTTCACATTCTGAGCAGAACCTGCATGACCCTGTCAGCTGAGTCAACACCTGTAGTCACTCTGCCACCTCTGCAGGCTCAAGTGGGGCCTGGGATGCACCAGCAAAGCCACTGGGCCTGCTAGGGGGATTACAGAGGGTGGGCAGTTATGACCCATTGATGGGACAAGGGGGAAGAGGGGACAGGATGCCCTTCCTGCACCCATATGTTCTCAAGGAAGCCTGTGGAAGGATGGATGTCTGGGATAAGAAACCTGCCCAAGGGTTTTCTATTTATACCAGACCTGTCTGTGGTGTCCACAGCCAAGCATCCCCCATCCCCTCCCCACACTATGGTGCCCTGAACAGCTCAGCACCATAAAGGCAGGTGCTGCACAGAACTCAGCTGTTAGGCCAGGTGATGTCACATGGTCAAGTTACGCAGCCCTTCCATGCCTCAGTTTCCCCATATGTAAAACGGGAAGGACAGTAGGCCTTGCCCTGCCCAGTTATTAGGATCAGCTGATTTAAAAAATGTAAAACAACACAGGGCCTGGTGCAGAGTGGGTGGGCAAGAGTCTTATTACTACAACTGTATGTTATAGAGTTACTTACCATTGATTCATTATTAATTGTGATTATCTATTGTGTTGTATGTGTAAAACTGAATTTGATTTAGGTTCAAATGATTTATAACCAGAGTTTTCACACATGGGAACCATTCAGGACATTTCAAAGTACTTGAGGTTATCTTGCTGTTATTATTAGTGCTTGTTTTTACTTATCATTTCATAATCATTACTGTTACTGCTGTCATTAGAATCTTCTTGAGGACCCCTCCCACAATCAATGTCTCTCTGTGTCTGGGGCCATGTTAAATTTAAACATTTGAAGTCACACTTCCCAGCCCCTGCACCTGGTCAGCATTATTGGGAATGTGCTATGTTGGAGAGGAGTCTGGCTCTGTCTGGCCACCTGGGTTTTTCATCTTCGTCCTTTCTTACCTGCCGCTGAGGCACCTCCACCAGCCCATGCTGGTCCATGCTATTTACGTAACTCAGAAGCCATGAGGGCAAAAAGCTCGTCATTGCTACCTCATCCTGCTTTAGCCTGCCCCATGCCACTCAGACCCCCAAATCTAGCATTCAGGCTAGAACTTACCATGAGGTTGTAGCAAGAGACGCCCCTCCTGTCCATATGTTGAACTTTTTCAAATACTTTTTCTGCATCTGATTATGTGTTTTGCTCTGTTAATATAGTGGTTTCCATCAATTGGTTTTCAACTATTAAACCAGCCTTGCATTCCTGGGATAAAACTCGCTTGGTCATGTTGTATGGTTCCTTTTATATATCGCAGGATTCATTTCCTAATATTTTGTTGAGGACCACGTTTCTCTGTACTTGTCTTGGGTTGTCTGTCTGGTTTGAGTATCAGGGCGATGCTGCCCTTGTAAACTGATTTGGAAAGTACCCCTTCCACTTCTCTTTTCTGGGAGAAAATGTATAGCATCAGTGTTGTTTCTTCTTGGAATGATTGTTAAAATTCACCCGTGAAACCATTTGTGTCTGAAGAGGTCATTTTCAAAATTTTTCTCAATATCTTTACTAGAAGCAAGACAGATATAGGATATCTCTTTCTTCCTGGGTTCGTTCTGGAAGTTTGCAGTTTTCAAAGAATTTGCGCATTTTTACCTAAATTGTCAAATTTACCTGCGTAGAGTTGTTCCTCGTATCCCCTCATTATCTTTTCAGTGTCTGTTCTGGAGTGAGGTCACCTCTTTCAGTCCTGACATCGGCAAATGGTGTCTTCTCGGATTTTGTCCCTCAGTCTAAGTAAAATTGTGTAAGTTTATTGATATTTTAAAGAACTAGCTTTTAGTTTCATTGACTTTTCTCTGTTCTTTCTCTCTTTGGTTTTTATGTTTATTGATTTCTGATCTTATTTTTGCGATTTTCTTCTTTGTGCTTGGAGTTGATTTTGCTCTTTTTCTGGTTTTATGACTCAGGATATGGTCTGTCTTGGTGACTATTCCACAGACATTGAAAAGAATGTGTGTTCTGCTACTTATTGTTGAGCGGAATACTCTATAAATGTCCATTTGATCCTTCTGATGGTATTTTTAAAAACTGTTTATAGCCTTGCTGACTTATTCTTTGCCACTTCTGTCATCTGCTGAGAGGGGACGTTGGAGTTTTCCCATCTTATTGTCTACTTGTTCGTTTTTTCTTTACAATTCTGTCAGTTTTTGCTTTGTGTATTTTGGTTCTGATCTTAGGTGTAGTGTATACTACGGAATGTTATGTCGTCTTGGTGAATGGATATTTTTATCATTATTCAACATTCCTGTTTATCCCTGGCAGTTTCTCTTGCACTTAAGACTACTTTGTCTGATGTTAATATAGCCTCTCCAGCTTGCCTTTAATTAACATGTATATCTTTTTCTACCTTTTTACTTTTACGTTACATATAAATTTTATGCCTTGTATTCTGCGTCTCATTGTGGGTTTTGTTTGTGGAAGGAGCAGGATTTCACTATGTTACTCAGGCTGGCCTTGAACTCCTGGACTCAAGTGATCCTTCTGTCTCAGCCTCTCAAGTAGCTGGGACTACAGGCAAGTGCCACTGCACCTGGCTGCTCATTTCAGAATCTTTCAAAAGTCCATTCTGACAATCTCTTTTATATGATATGTTTAGAACATTTACACTTAAGGTAATTATTAGTGTGTTTGTATTTATGTCTGTCATTTTATTTTTTGTTTTCTATTTGTTCTCTCTGTACTTTATTCTTCTCTTTTGTTCTTTCTTGATAATTTATTAATTTCAATATGTTACTTTTCCATTTTAACTTATCTTATTAAGGTTTTCACTCTATTCATTTTTTTTTTTTTTTGTTTTTGAGATCTTTTGTTTTTGCTCTGGGATTTTAATATACATACTCAGCTTTTCACAGTGTATTTAAAATTAATTCTTTACTATTACAGGTGGAATGTTAAAACCTTATCACAATACAAATCTCTTTTTTCTTCTTTTATGGGTATAAGCTCTCATAAGTATTAAATCTGCATAGATTGAAGGCTATCATAAAATGTTAAATTCTGCTCTCAACCATTATAAATATTTTAAAGAAATTAAGAGGTAAAGAATAGTCTGCTGCATACTCAGTTACCATTTCGGTTACCTTCCTTTACTCCTGATTTTCAGAGTTTCTTTCTGTTATCATTTCCATCTGTTGGGAGAATTTCCTTTAGCATTTCCTTAGAGTTGGCCTGCTGGCAAGAAGTTCTCTAGTTTTTCTTCAACTGGGAACGCCTTGATTTAGTCTTTATTCCTGAATAGTACTTTCACTGGGTATAGATTTCTGGGTTGGTAGCATTTTTAAAATACTATTCCACTTCCATCTGATCTCCATGGGTTCTGGCAGGGAGCTTACAGTTATTCAAATGGTTTTAATTTTATATGAAATGTGTCGTTTTTCTCTGTTTGCTCTCAGGATATTGTCTTTAGTTTTTAGCATTTCGATTATGATGGGTCTGAACATGGATTTTTTGAGTTAACCCTGGTTAAGGTACATCAGGCTTCTTAAATCTGTAACTTTATGTGATTCTTTCTCTCATTATGATTGGGTATTTTGTATTGCTCTGTCTTCAAGTTCACTAAGTCTTTCTTTTTGTCTTCTGCATTCTGCTTTTGAGCCTTTCACAGCATATTTAAACTTAATACTTTGCCGCTATAAGCAGAATGTTAAACTGTACCAGTAAATCTTTTCATTTCCTATTGCTTTCCTGGATAGTTGGCATATTTCTAGTTCTTTGGATACCAAGTAAGTTCTGTTTGTTCCCCGGCCATGTTTAATATTTTATTGATACTCTGGGTCTTATTTAAATCCTTTGGGACGGGTTGATGTAGGACTTACTCATCTGGGTTCAGGCCCTAAGTTTGTTTTTTGTTTTTGGGGGGGTTTTTTTTGAGACAGAATGTCACTATGTTGCCCTCAGTAGATTGTCGTGGCTTCTCAGGTGCCAAGTTTTAACTAATATTATATGGGTTGTTATTCCAATGTCAGTTTAGTTTCTAAACCCTTTGCTTGCTATTCGAATCTGTCCCATGGATGTACAAACATGGCCAGGCTTAGAGATGGTGGTGGTTTTATCTCTTAGTTCCATTCTCAGTATCATTGATAATCTGGGTAAGGTCAGATCCACACGTACACAACTTAGAGTTAAGCCCAGATGTTCATATACCACGTCATGTGGTCCCTCTCCTGCTCCTTCCTTACCACAGCTGACACTTTTCACATCACTAGGAGCCTGGGGACCCCTTTTGGGGGACTGATGGAGGACAAGCTGGGACCTCAATTTTCGTCCTTTGTCATAAACTTACTCTAAATGTCTCTTCATCCACAGCCACGTGGGAGGAGAACACAGAGAAGAAAAAGGTAGTGGGGATTCATGCACACTTTTGGAAGCAAACCCGAGAGAATAATTCCCCTCCTCCAGAGTTTTTCTTGTGTGTTTTTTTTTGTTTGTTTGTTTTGTTTTGTTTTTTAAGAGACAGAGTCTCACTTTGTCACCCTCAGTAGAGTGCCAAGGAGTCACAGCTCACAGCAACCTCCAGCTCTTGGGATTAGGCGATTCTCTTGCCTCAGCCTTCCGAGTAGCTGGGGCTATAGGCGCCCGCCACAACGCCCGGCTATTTTTTTGTTGCAGTTTGGCTGAGGCCAGGGTCGAACCCGCCACCTTCGGTATATGGGGCCAGCGCCCTACTCACTGAGCCACAGATGCTGCCCCTCCTCCTCCAGAGTTTTAGGTGCCTGCCCAACCTCTGCTGCCACTATGGCATGGCAGGATTGCCTAGAGCCATGTGTGGAAGAAAATGCAATAAAGAATCAAAGGCTATTTCTCCCCATGTTCTCTGAAACTTAGGGCTCCATTTTCCCATACCTTGGGTCAAAAACAAGGCTTATCTATTGATAAAGGTATTGTTTTTTTCTGTACATGGTATCCTCCAGCTAGGTGGCACCTGAAGAAAAAATAATGGAAAACTCACAGCCTATTTGGTGGTACTTTGATATCTAGTTTCCTTCCACAGTTTGCCAGCTACTGTTTATTTTTGGATTGCTCAGATAACTGCCTGTGCATCTGTCCATGTTTTATAACCACACTCACCAGAGAAGACATAGTGCAGTTTGCTCCATCTCTCCTGGAAGTAGAACCCATTGCTAAGCTCCTGGCATCTGTGGATTCATCTCTTTCATCAAATTGGGGGATTTATAGTCATTATTTCTTAAAGTATTTTTCTGCATCTTTTTCTGGGATTCCGATTGTCCAATTCATAGATCTTTTTGCATTGCCCTTTGGAACCCTGATATTCTCTTAACTTTTTGTCTTTTTCCCTTCTTTAAAGTGGATAAATTCTATTGCTTTATCTGCAAGCTCACTGAGTCTTTACTTTGTCAGATAGTGTATTTTTCAGTTATAACATTTCCATTTAGTTCTTTTTTTATAAAAATGTCCACCACATTTTTCTTTCCTCATTGAAATATTTGTTATAATAGTGCCAAAGTCATTACCTACTAATTTCAGAAGATCTAGAATCATCATCTGCATCATCTCAAGTTTAGTATCTCTTGATTTTCTTTGCCACTAAATGGGTCATACTTTCCTGGTTATTTTGGATTGTTTGCTTGTTATTAGATTATGTCATATAGCCTATATATTCTGTTATATTCCTCTGAATAGTGTCTATGATTTATTTGAGCTGACAGTCTGGTTAGACTCAACGTGTAAGTTCCATCTCATCTTTAGTGGTTCAAGTCATAATTTAGTCCTTTAAGCCTTTGTGTCTATCCCGTATAGGCATGATTCAAGGCCAACCTGAGACTTTTGCAGGTGTATATCCAGAACTGGGTACTTCCTCCCTTGGTTTTTTTCCTTCCAGGACTCTCCATTCACCCCTTAGTTCCAACTACATTTATCCAAGTTTCTTTCCCTGATTCCTTCAGCCTAAAAGATGGGTAGCTGTCTGATGGGGTGTTAGTTGCCTTTGCCAATCTGCTGTGTCTGCAGCTTGCTTTCAGGGTAAAATCCCACAGCATGGAAACACACCCATAGGCCAATGTGACTGCCTGTGTTTATTCTCCAGAATCCTTAGGTCATTGTTTCTGGGGGCATGGCAGTTGGTTTTGGTTCTATCATGCACAGTATTCTGATGATTATCAGTGGGTGGATTTTTCTGTATCCGTTTTGCACTACCATCCTGAGAGCAGAGCTCATTGGTATTGGGTTTTAATTTGAAACTTTCCCAGGAGTTTTTCTCCACTCAAGTGCTAAGCAATGGGTCTGGTGGAACGGGGTGTGTGTGTGGGGTAACCTGCTTATTTTGTACTTTCAATTACATCCTTGGGGCATGGTAACTCTCTTTTCTTAGGTATAAACATTTCATAGGATACTACAGATCATTTTATTATAAATCATTTTCTTCTTCTGGTTTGCCTTCTCCTTACAGTTAGAAGGAATTACTAATACATCGAGGTTGGGAATACAGAGAGTTTCTATTATCCATGAAGATATTATTATTATCTATGAAGGTAATATTCCGTATTATCTATGAAGTTCCTCTCAGGATGGTGTAGGGGTAGTATTATAAAATATTTATTTTAAAGGTCTCTTGGATCTGAGAAGAGTTGGAACTGATGGATTAGGTGCCAATGAGGTCCCTTCGAGTGCTGGCTCTTTGATTCTAGGGTGTATCTGTTCCTGCTCTCCTCTTGGCGGTCCTTGCAGGGAAAGCACATATTGGCAAGGTCACCCAGGACTGTGGGTGCAGGAAGGGAGCAACCCCCTTTTCTAGTAAAGGGATGCTCACCCTCAATTTGCTGTCTCTTGCCAAAAGAATCGTGTGCTCTGGGGATTATATCCTTGGGGCATTTGCAAGATAATAGAAACTCTGTATTCCCAACCTCTGATGTTTATTATTGATTGCCCATGTGTACAATACACCCTCACACATGTGCACACACTTACGCTCACACACGAGTGCTACACCTCTGTGAGCCACGTGTGCATACATGCACCTACACGCATGCACACTCACACACTTATGTGCACATACATGCTGTTGTCTCTGCTATTCAGCATGGAGTTGGGTCCTAGGGATGTGAGCAGAGGGCCGGAGAAGCCCCCCTCTCAGATGGCTTGATGGCTGCCTGAGAGTGACAGCTCTAACGGCTGTCCTGGAAGCCAGTTCCCACATTCCAAAGCTGGTCTGCAAGCCCATTTCCAATTACTTGGCCATCCTGCCAGGACTGTGACAAGGAAACCTGGCTCCCACGGTTTCCAGTCCCACTTAATTAGGAGCCTGAGAAAACCAGACTGTGAAAGGGCTTTTCTAGCAGCCAAAAACAGGACTGTGCTCTCTGGGCAACCAGCCGGTAATTGTCCAGCCCCCACCCTGCCCCGCCCCATCCCAGGGCTCTGAGGCCAGCTCTCCAGAGCAGAGCAATGCTAACTATGGAGGCCCGCCCACACTCTCCCTTGCATCTCCCCCTTCCCTTGGCACAAGCTCTGCCACTAGTTCCTACCTGGCCTTCTAGTCACCTGCCTCTAGAACCCAGTGGGGTCTCTCCACTCCAGGAGTGCCCTGATACAGCTCACCTTGAGTCACTTGAAGGGTCCATGGCTGGGCTGGAGGGGAGAGAAACTGAACAGGAGTTTCAGGGCAGCAGATGAGGCACCTGAGTCCCCAAGCAGCAGCAGAGGGATCAGGAGAGGCTGGGCCTGGAGGATGGGAAGGTTGAGCCAGACATCAGAGCAGTGGGGTGGGAAGGGATCACAGACACAGGACAGTCACCAGAGACCACCTGCCAGTGCAGATGACCAAGAGGGGGCCAGATCCAGAGGGTCCTCTGCCCCCTGCAGTGACCCTGAAAGCAATAGGGAGCTGAGGCCTGTGAGCAGGGGCTTGCCCCTGTCCCCACCCTAGAGAGGCTCAGCCTTCCCTGTCTTATAGTGGAGTTGGGAAAGAGCTGCTTCTAGGATTGCCAATGTCACTGGGCACTGTCAGCCCCAGCACTGTGCCGAGTCTACAGTGACCTCCTAGACTGTGCCCAGAATCCCTGTGGAAGCCCTAGTCTGAAATTCTGACTTAGCAGACCCTTGGCGCTGGTCTTTAGTGAGCGTCTGTGATTTCCCTTTCGTAGCCCAGTGGGAGACCCCCAGGCCCAGGCTGGCTGGGTGGGCACCCAGGGCTCCAATCTGTGGGGGCAGGAAGCCTAAGGAGGACCTTGCTGCACACATGTGCTCTTGTACGTTGAGGAGATTTGCGTTTTCCATAAAAACGCCTATGGTGTCACACTGACCTTTTGAACCAAAGTTGCATTCCTGTCTTCAGCAGCATCTTGCCCTAGAGCCCTGAGTTTTCTGAGGCTGCAGGTGACCACTCTGGCCAGTCGGCTGAGGCACAGAGAGAGGGTGGCGTCCAGAGGTCGGGGAGCAGGTGCTGGGCTGGAGGGGGACAGGTCTGAGATATGTGGCCCGTCCAAGCTTCCTCTATCTGAAACCCACACTCTTCAGAAGAGGGGCCTGCCCTGCTGGGTTCCAGGCTCAACCCAGGCTCCGGCAAGGCAGGAATGAGCCAGGGGACAGTGGCTCACTTCAGCACAGCAGGAGGAGGTGGCAACAGCCAGGAGGTTTGTGTCCAGGGGCTACGAGCCTTGGAGGGATGTGTACAGGAGCGGAAGTTGGCGGGGGGTTGCAATCCCAGCCTCTGGGCTTTTCTGGCTCCTTTCCGGGGCAGATTCTGGTGGGAACTCCATGAGGGTTGGAGAGTGCAGTGTGCCACACTGGATCGGGTGCTTACGGAGCTGAGAGAGTGGTGGGGTGGGGGGAGCTCAGAGGTGGCAGGAGGGCCACAGGGCCCACAAGGGTCTCAGCGTCACTGGCGTCACTGGCATATTCCGTGGGGTATGACAGCCTTCCTGCAGCCCTGGACAGGCTGTCCTGGGCCTCCTTACTCTTAGAGCTGCTATCTTTTCTCCGCCTGGGCCTGGGTGGCTACTGCAGGCAGCGAGGGTTGGGGGCCTAGCTCTGGTCAGACCCAGAGAGACGGCTGAGGCCAGGCATGGGACTAGGGGGGCTCAGCGGGAAGATGTATGGGGGGAATCATAGGAAGAGGACTCTGCTGGAGATGGGAGCTCAGGAGGGCCATCTGGGGTGGTGTAGTAGCTGTCAGAATGAAGGGAGGGAGGGAGGGAGATTGGATGAAGATGTTTCAGAGCCACGGGATTTGGAGGCTGGGGGATGTGGAGACCAGGCAGAGTGGAGCGGGCTCTAAGGATCCCACCTGGAGGAGGGAGGAAGGAGAAGATGGGACAGGACAAGGGCGCCCTGCCCTTCCCTCCCCCCGGGGTGTCCTGGCCCTGGGCTTGTGCGTAGCTGCCTGTGTGTTCTGAGACTCCCGTTGTGTGCACGATGTTGGATGAACAAGGTGCTGGGCATTGACCACGGCTCAGCGGTGTGAACAAAGAAGCGTGTTTCCCGCACTCCCAGAGGCAGGACCGGGCCCGTTGTGATTGCCCACAGCAGCTTCTTGCCATGTGCTCCTCTGGGGCGCGGGACTCGCTGCTGTCTCTTCTCATAAGGGCAGTAACCGCACCCTGATGACCTCGTCTGACCCTGAATATCTCCCAAAGGCCCCACCTCCAAGTACCCTCACACTGGAGATTTGAGCTTCCATATATGAACTTGGGGGGCACAGATGCATAGTCAGAGCACTTTCCAGGACATTCTGCAATTCCAGCAACCGCAGCTCTTATTTCCCTGGACTGTCCTGAGGGCTTCCATCCAGCCCCCAGAGCCTTTGTGTCCGCAGGGGTCAGCCCCAGGTGACACACACTGTTTCCCAGGGAGCTGCCTCTCTCTGGGCTTCCCAGCCCTTCTTACATCTCACCCATGCTGCAGCCATGCGTGCATACCCCGGCAAAATGGGCATGAAGCTTGTGAAGTCCAAGGACTCCAGGCAAAGAACTGGGTTTAGAAAATATGTGTAGGTGGTCAAGGGTGCGTGTTGTCTACTTGCAGCCCAGGGCGAACTTCCTTTTCATTCCCTTGGGCAGTGCTGTTCACACCTGTGCAGGGAGACACCGGGTAGCCCTGACCTGAGCCCTATCTGGGCCAGGTCCCCTCTGTCCTTGCCTTGATCTTCTAACCAAATCAATAACTTTTCATTTTAATAATTAATTCACTACACTGCTTAGTAACGATGGATGCTTTTTGCCTTTCACGTGTTCCATTATTCTCATTTTACCCTTTATAATTGTCCTGACCGAGGCCCAATGCTTTCCTAAGGAATGATGGCATCCGGCCTTTCTCTCAACACATAATTACAATAATACTACTTTTGTTTCCATTGTAATCACTTTTCTCTTTGCTGCAGGCTCAGCTTGACTTGCAATGGACTTTTGCCTTGGAGGCATGGTCATAAGGGTACATCCAGACTCATAAAATCAAATAAAAAGGTTAAGACAAAAGTGATGCTGTGTGTAAGCCAGCAAGTTTGTAAAGATGCTGAACCGGCGAAACATTTGTGCTGTGTGGGTTTGTTTGCGCGAGTAGAAGAAGCCAGTTCTCGAATTGTTAATTTAATTATTTAATTATAAATGATCCTTATGGAGCCTGTTCATAGTATGGAGTGCCGTAAGTTGGGTTGTCCTCAACCTGCGGGCTGCCTGGACAGTGGGTGGGGCGTGTGGTTGATGTGTGAATGCGTTGATGGGTGGGTGAGTCAGCGGCAGCCCTGGGAATTTGAGTCAGAAGATAAGGGAACCCTGGAAGGTGCACGGGGGACAATGGATGAATGTCGCGGGGTGGGGAGGATGGCTGGATGGACAGATGGGAGGGGGGTAATGGAATGAAGAGCTAAGTTTGAGATAACACAGACAATCCTCATTCGTCCACGTTGCTACCCCCTAAAACAGTGTCATGATGTGTCCCCATGGCCAGCACACATGGGCACCATCTGTCCCAGAGCTGTGGGTCCTCGGGGAGCATCCTCTCTAGGGAGGGACTCAGCTCTTCCTTTACCTAATGGGACACCCAGGACTCCCCTGGGATGGGGCTGGCTCTGAGGACAAGCTGCCTCTGTCCACTGCTGCCCCAACATGTCTCCCGAACGTTTCTTCCGGGAGCTCTGCTGTAGACATGCTGCAGCTCCCAATTAAACTGTGTAAATGACAAAAGACCTCAGGTAATCATATGATTAATTAAAAATAAACTTGGGCTGGCCAGTGCTGCTTGCCAGACCCTAGCAAACTGGTGGGGGAGTTGGGGGAGGAAACTTCAGTCCCAGGCCTCTGACGCCATTGCCCAGGGTGGGGGTATATCTACTACTATCTGTTTACGACTAAGAGTGTATGGGACCAAAGAAAGACCGCTGGGGCTCCGGAGATTGTAGGTCACGGGTGGGTGGTCCTAGCTTGCGGGGAACCTCAGGCCATGGAGACACAGCAGAGTGCGGGACAAGTGGGCTCCTGCTGTGTTCCATCCCTCCGTGGGGCTTGAAGATTGTCCTGAGAACCTGTCTTTATAGTTTTCATTCATACAAACGCAGGGTGGAGGTTTGGTCCTTTCACTCAACCCGTATTCACTAGGCACCAGAATCCTACGATTCCAGTCCATGACCTGAGGCACCTTCTCCCTGTGTGTCCACAAGGCTGTCCCCCTGTGCGTGCACCCCCTGGCATCTCTAACGTGTGTCTAAACACCTTGGCGCCCAGTGGACTAGGACCCACCCATATGTGCTCCTTTTAACTTCATCACCTCTTTAATGACCTTATCTCCAAATACGGTAGCATTATGAGAAACCGGGAACAGGGGTTGGGGCTTCAGCATGTGGAGCTGGAGAGACAGCCTCCCAGGGACCCAGCTGATATAGCCCTTACCTGGCTCAGAATCTGAAACCCGAACAGAGCAGAACACGTGACCTGGCTGGGCCTGGCAGCCATGCTCCTCCCCAGGTGAGGGAAAGACATCCCCTTTCCTGTGGGCACAGAGGGCCTCTTGGAGAGAGAAAAAGGGGAGCACCTGGGTAAAGGCTGCGTCGTGTCCTGCCTCCGTGACAGCAGTTTCCCCCCACACCAATCGTCACTGTTCATCGACCCCTGCCGGCTTCTGTTCTCCGTGGAGAAGTGGAGATGAGCAGGAAGGTGGGCATAAGGTTTGTGTGTCTCCCAAGTGCATACGAGGTCCCCACAGCCTCGGACCCGCTAACTGAGGCTCAGTGGGTTCGCAGGTCCCCTTCCAGGATTCTGCCATGCCGCCCAAACCAAATCACTGGCCAAGAAGCAAATCAGGGTATATCCCACCACCAGAACTAAGGTGGCGGGAAACTGCATCTTGGCTGGAGAAGGGGTTATGTAATAGCCCTGGTCACTGCAGCCCAGAGGGGAGTCTGAACACCAGAAGCCTTGTGTCAGGCCACAGACCCCTGCCCTACTTGGGAAAGTTGAGTACAGTGCCCCATGTTGCATTTTTCTTCATGGCCCTGGATCACCACTAGAGGTGGCAGCGGAGCCCTCCCTGCCTGTTGAACAGGACGTGGAAGTTACTGGAAGTGGCGAGATGATTTTCCTACTGCTTTCCTTGTGATCTACCTCTTCTCTCCAAAGTGGAGTCTGTTTTCCAGCAAGCTGAGCGTTCTGGCTAATCCATCGTCAGTAGACACAACTGGAGGTGGCCTGTATTGTCAGGACTGATAGGGTTGCAAGGAGGACAGGAGGGGTCCAGTTGTAGCCATCCTTCCACCTGTGCCTTGGTGAGCTGGAACAGTTGGATTCTGATCAGACCAGAATGTAACGAGACAGGTTTGTAGATTCCAGCGGGGCCCTGGGAAGGCGTGTGTGTCCCCCTACCCCCCAATTCTGGAGTCCCTTGCAGGCCGCCTCTTCCTGAACCACCTTGGCCATGCAGCACACCCTTCTGAGACACAGATGCCCGAGTTGGAACCTGTGGACAGGGCAACACTCTGCAAGGCTGTTGTGAGGCTTCACGGGGACAGCGTGTTTATACTTAGGGTTGGCACGCAGAAGACAAAGGGGGCTCCTTCCCCCCAAGTAGGCAGCAGGCATCAGGCCTTCTGAAAGGCCACTTCTGGTTGCCCCAGAGCTGCAGCGTGTGAGGTTTAAGGATCCACCAGGTTTCTTAGCATTTTTGAAATTTGTGGCCGGTCTGCCAAGCCCCTCCTGGGGTGTGTGCTGATTCAGTTGTGCGACGCTTGGTTGCTGTGGTGACAGGTTTCGGGGCTTTCTTCCACCCACGTGGTGTGTGAACGAGCTCCTACTCCATCGGGCACTGCATGCTGGTGCCATTAACTGTTGCACCCATAGCCTGGCACGTGTGTCATGGGGCCTGAGCCCAGCTTCTTGTCTGGGGTCCCTTGTCCCCTCAGCTCACCTATGGCACCATTCATACTCTTCCTTGTTGTCATGCATGTTCACACTGGAGCCTCATGAACAAATGTGTTTTTTCTTTTTGGTTTATCTGCCAACTCCTCCTCACAACAAGGAGCGAATGGCAGCCTCCAGGCCAGCTGTGTGAGGGGAAGTCCGGCCCCTGGGCCTGTGTTCTGCAGCCACCAGCCCTGGAGGTATTTGCAGTGGAGGGGGCTATGGTGGCTCATGGCCCCCACCCTTACTGCCCTGCCCTTGGAGGCCCAGGCCACCCTGTCTGGCCAGACAGCATGAAGGAAAATGTGCAGGTGGCCTCCTTGAGAGAAATGGCTTTTGCTGGTTGGGACTCAATGAGGCGGAGGTGGCCAGGGGCCTCTGGAGTGAGACAAGAGTGAGGCTCAGGACCTCCAACAGAGTATCATGCACCCTCTGTGCCTGGTGCATTCCCCCCACCCGGGGCCAGCATGTGCCAGGTGCAGAGGCCTCCAGCTGGGGACCCTCGTCAGTGATTGATTATTGTTTTCTGAGCTGTCAGAGAGCTGCCATTTACTGGGAAACTGGCAAGGGGACCAATCAGGTGAACACTGTCTTCCTGGAACTTCCCCTATTTAAACATTGAAATGGGAAGAGGGGGCCACGCATCTGGGAAATAGTAGTGAACACAGCAGACCTGGGACGCCAGGCCCTGATCTCTGCCAGGGTGGTACACAGCCCCTTCAGGACCTGACTCTGCCAGGTGGCTGGGAGGGCTGGTGGTGTCGAATTTCCAAAGGATACAGCCCTTTGTCAGCACTGCCCTCAGCAGTCAGCGCAGGAGGGCAGGGACAGGTTCCCCCTGGCCACAGGACCATACCCAGTGCAAGAAATTAGCACAGAAACACAAGTTCCAGAGGTGACATTTCAGGATCCCTGGTCCTCCCCACAGAGGGTCTTAATTAAGTTCCATTTCCCATTTCCTCCGGGCCTGACCACATCTTCTGGAAACCTCTAGAGCAGGGGTCCTCAAACTACGGCCCGTGGGCCACATGCTTTGGTGTGAATTGTATTTGTTCCCATTTTGTTTTTTACTTCAAAATAAGATATGTGCAGCATGCACAGGAATTTGTTCATAGTTTTTTTTTTTTAAACTACAATCCGGCCCTCCAACGGTCTGAGGGACAGTGGATTGGCCCCCTGTTTAAAAAGTTTGAGGACGCCTGCTCTAGAGAGAAGGGGCTTGTCCCTTCCCTTGTCTCTGGAATGTATGGTGAGATTCAGGGTGGCTGAGGCTGTGTGGGGGGACGGAGGAGACACATGGGATGACCCTGTGTGAGTCTCTAGCAGCTGCCATGACAGATGACCCCAGACCGGCTGGTGTAAAACAGTAGAAATTTATTGTCTCTCTGTTCTGGAGCCCAGAAGTCCAAACCGTGGTGTCAGCAGAGCGGTGTTTCCTCTGAAGGCCGTAGGGGAGGGGCCTTGGGCTCTTCCAGCTTCCGGAGGCTCTAGGCGTTGGTTGGTTGGTGTGTGGCTACGCCACTCTGGGGTCTGCCTCTGTCTTCACGTGGCCTCCTCCTCTGCGTCTTTTCTCTTATAAGGACACTTGTCATTGGATTTAGAGCCCACCCACCTCAAGAGAACTGGCTTGTGTAGGTTGGGACTCAGTGAAGCGGAGGGGGCCAGGGGCCTCCGTGAGGTTGATTGCCTCATCTCAGGATCCTTAACCACTTCTGTGAGAGCCTTTTCCCAAATAAGTTCACACGCACAGGTTCCTGGGGCTGGGGTACAGAAGTATCTTGTGGGTTATCATCCCTCCTGCTAGGGAGGGGCTCTTTAGCATTTGCTGAATGTGCACATAAGCTCTCACCAGGGTCTGAATATGTGGGGGGAAGTCAGAGCCCAGCCAGGGACCTTGGCTTGTCCCTCTCCCCTGGGCTCAGCTGGCTCCCTGCCTACAATGCTCAGACCTGGACCAGGCTTGGATCCAGGTTGGCCGTGCCTCAGGTGGCCTGCTGATGAGGAAGCTTCCATTTCCTGAAGGTGGAGGCTGCTCTGGTGACTGGGAAGGAAGGCAAATACCCCAGGTCAAGAGAGCATGGCAGTCACCAGGATCTGAGGTCATATCATAAGGAGCATGCGTCCAGAGCAAGGGAAGTGAGAGGACTTGGAGCTTGTAGAGGTGAGCAGCCGGGATGATGATGGTGAGGCTCTTGCTGAAAAGAGTTCTGAGAACCCCAAATGTGGCTGGTGTGCGGACGCTGGGAGAAAGGGTGCTCAGCTTCCCTCTGTGTCTGCCTATGCATTCTCCCGTTATTTCTGCGGTCCCTTGGGCAGCCAGGGCTTTCCAGGACTCCACCTAGTTGCCCAGCTTCGCCTCTGCTCTTGGCCCTCTCTGCCTCTCCTGGTAAAGGTGGCCCAGTGTCCACAGGGCAGTGAGTTCCCTCTTGGAGCTGGGCAAGGTCCTAAGAAGCTGCCTACCCAGGACAGGCAGTCACAGCCACATTCACCTTCCCACGCTGACCCCCCATGATGGAGGGGTCTCTGCCCCCTAGTCTGACGCAGTGTAGGCCTCTTGCTGAGCACAGATGTGCCATATCTGCGAGGCCTGGCCTGCTCGTCTCCCGGGTAACACAGAATTCCCCCTCGTGCTGCTTAAAATATCCTGCCGTTCCCAGCCACATGGGCCCTGTACTCTGTTCTTAGCAGAGCTCCTTCCCTCCCTCCTGAGCAGGTGGGGGGAGGGCAGCAACAGGAAGACAGTCCCCAAGGGTCCTCCTCACCTAGGGTGTCACTGTGAAGGCCCCAGAGGCCAGTAGCCCTCCCCGCAGCTGTCGGACCTGGGCTGGTCCCCAGGCCACCATCTCCCTGCTACAGACCTGGGCTGATGCAGCCTCTGGAGGGGCAGGATAGGCCTGGGGACTTTGGCTGTGCCTGTGTCCCCTTTCGCCCCATCAACCTGCCCCTTGGCCCTTGCCCATGGGATCCTTAGCAGAGACAGAGCAGAAGGACTCCGTGTCCACTGGACCCTGGGTACTGCTCTGCCCAGCTGAATGTCGCCCGCCCACCCACAGCATCCTAGGCTAGCAGCATTGGGCATCTGCGTGAGGCAAGGAGGGCCAGGCAGCCCCTCCTAGTCCCATCACTCATCAGGAGGTGGTCTCCTGCTTCCCCCACTCAGAGTCCTTCAACATCTTTCTGATTTTAGTGATTCTGGCTATTCAACCCCTGCTCAGAAGGAAGCATCGGGCAAAAGGCTCCCGAACAACCTAGTTGAAGTACCTCTTCATAATGCAAATACTCCAGGCAAGGTGGGGAGTTAGGCGAGGTCAGGGCTCTCTGCCTTTGCTGGTGCTGTGCCCCTACCCCACCCTGCCTGGCTATCTCCTGCATGCTTGGGCCTGCTCGTCCCCACTCCCATCCCCTGGTCCTCCCTGGTGGCCCTCCTCTCTCTCCATTGAGCCTCCCCTGCTTTCTTCTATGAACTGTTAGTGCACAGGACCACGGCTTTGATTTGTGTCCAGATCCCGCCCTGGCCAGGCACAAGCTATGTTCCGCAAAGGCACTGAGGGGGGCGATACCTATCGGGGGAGACACCCTCTGCCTCAGAGGCTCTGCGTTCCCCGTCCTTGCCATTTCCCACACCTTTGTGGACACCTTCTGGGGAGCTGAGCCCTGCCCTGCCCTTTCTTACCTCTCCCTTCCCCAGACTTGCCAGGCCCTCCTTCCTGGGCCCTCTTCCCTGGGCTCTTCTCTTCATGGGGCACGACCTACCCCAAATGACCCTTCTAACCCATCTCCTTCCCTAGGCAAGAACTCTGTACTCTTTATCTGTAAAGGGCCAGTAGGTCATAGCCTTTGTTTCCACGTTGCTCTCTGTCACAGCTGCTCAGTTCTGCCCTTTAGCACAAAAGCAATCAAAGACAGTAGTCAGCAAGTGGGAGTAGCAGAGTGCCAATAAAACTTTATTGACAAGAGCAGGCAGCAGCCTGGTTTTCAGGCCCCTGGGTTCCAAACCTGACTCAGCCACATGTAACTGTGACACCTCCAGAAAGGGACAGGGCTTCTCCAAGACTGTTTCCAGATCTTTAAAGTAATGATGCATTAGAGTGAGCATTGAGTGAGACCGTTGATCCATACTGTGGATGGCTTATACCAGCCCCTTGGCTCCTTGCTTCTATGTAAACACACCAAGCTTTTTCATCTTCTGGGGCTTTACTTATGCTATTCCTGCTGGCTGAGGTGCCCTTCCCTTACCTATTCATCTGTGTTACTCCTACTCATCCCACAAAACCCAGCTGTGATGGTCCCTTCCTATTTGTGCCTCCAGTAGAGCCCTCCAGGCTCCCAGGACTCTCAGTTGCTCCTGTAGCACATGACACGTCTCCCATCGCAGACAGTCCCACTCAGTTGTGATGATCTGTTCCGCGTCTGTCTCCCCCACCAGCCTGTGCCCTCGTCACTGCTTAGTCATCTTTCCATCGGCAGCATCTGACATGCAGAAGACGCTCGAAATTCATTCATTCGGCAGAGATCTGTTAGCGCGGGCTGTGTGTGCCAGACAATATTTCGGGAGCTAGGGTTACAGCAAGGAGCTAAACAGAGTCCCTGCCCTCATGGAGCAGGCACACCTGTCACCTGCAGGGAAATGGCAACCAGCGGGGGATGTGGAGCAACTGCAGGGGACAGGAGTGCTGGGGAGGGCAGGGGCAGGCGCCACATGTGTGGTCAGAGCCTGCCCCAGAGGTGGGAATATTTACAGAGTGTGAGCCATCAGACATGGTCAGGGGCACTCCAGGCAGCAGGAACAGCAAGTGCAAAGGCCCTGGGGCAAGGAGTTATGTTAGGGAGCAGCAAGGGACAATGTGGCTGTAGCATTATGGGGCAGAGGATGTGCGGTGCATGGGCAGAGGGACCAGGCCAGGCTCAGTACAGCCTGGTGGCCACAGGGAGAACTCTGGGTTTTGTTCTAGGATATTCAGGGCTCTGAGTACGGAAACAAGAATAATGACATAGGCTTTCTAGGATGGCTATGAGGTAGAGCAGAGGACCGATGGAGCAGGAGAGAAGCAGGGAGACCAGTTGGAAGCTGATACCGGACCCAGGAGAGAGGGGAAGGTGGCTCAGGCCCGAGCAGTGGTCATGAGTGGACAGCAAGAGAAGGCTGGAGCCAGCTGTGCCCTGGAGGCAGAACCGGCAGGCTCACTGACCGGTTGATTGTAGAGTGTGAGAGCAGAGAAGGGACAGGATTTGTACCAAGCAGCCAGAAGTGGAGCCAGGGCAGTGGTGGAGTCACCTTGGCATTTGATGCTGGGCGTCCAGGTGGAACAGAACACGCAGGTCTGGGCTGGGGAGGTGGGTCTTGGAGCAGCCCGGATGCCAACAGATCCGAAGACCCCATTAGATCACTTGTGGGGCACTTGTGGCAGACTGAGGAAGACGCACAGACATGTGAGGTCAGAGGCTGGTGGGGACACAGCCACAGAAGTGACTAGGAGCATCCAGTGAGTGAGGAGCAGGGAGCCTAGAGAGCCCCAGAGGAGCATGTCCAGGAGGACGACATGGTGGCTGTCCCCTCTCACAATACAGAGCTGTGGGCTGGTGTGGAATCCAGAAAACCAATGTCCAGACAAGTTCCTGTACACAGATGTTCACCGCAACACTATTCACAATGGCCCAAAAGGAGAAACAACCCACATGCCCCTCCACAGACTCACAGGTAAAGACTCTGTGTTCTGCTCACTGAGGGAGGACCATGCAGCTCTGGAAAGGAAAGAGGGACTGATACGCACTGTGGCGTGGACAAGTGTGGAAAAGGTGGACCTGAGTGAAAGAGGCCAGACACAAAGACCTCACGTTATATGCCATGAGATTCCATTTCTGGAAATGTCCAGAACTCGCAAGTCACAGAGAGAGTAGATTAGCAGTTCCCAGGAAATGGAGGAGTGGGGTGTACACCAGTCAGCTTGGAGTGTCCTAACAAGATACGCCAGACCCAGTGGCTGACACAATACATACTTATTTTCTCACTGTCCTGGAGTCTGGAAGTCTGTGGTCAAGGCACCAACACATTCAGTTCCTGGTGAGGCCTCTCTCCTGGGCTTACAGACAGCCACCTGCTTCCTGTGTCCTCACACGGTCTCCTGTACGTGTGCGCCCCAGGAGAAAGAGAGGATGAGCTTCAGTGTCCCTTTCTCCTCTTATGAGGACACTAACCCTATTAGTCAGGGCCCCACCCTTATGACTTCATTTAACCTTAATGAGCTCCATAAAGTTGCTGTCTCCAAATATAATCACATGGTGGGGTTGGGGCTTCAACCTGTGAATTTTTAGGGGGATGCAGTTCAGTGCATACCAGGGAGTGACTGATTAATCAATGTGAGGTTACCTTTTTGGGTGATGGGAATGTTCTGGCACTGAACAGAGGTGGCTGTCTCGCACAGCATCGTGAATGCATTAAATGCCACTAAATTGTACTCTTTTAAAATGGTTAGTATTCAGTTTTGTCAATTTCACCTCTGTTTAAAAAAAGAAGATGAAAAAGGATGAGGAGGAGAGCTGCCATGGGGCTTCATGTTCACAAACAGATTGAGGCCCTGCACATCTGCCATGGTGGGCACTGTAACAAAGGAGGAAACCGAGGCACGGCAAGGCTGACTCACTTGCCCAATGTGAAGCCATAGGCGGTAGGGCAGGTTTGGGACTTAGGTTATCTGGCTTGGGCACCACCTGCTTTTCTGGTGTTTTTATAAAATAACATTGTATTGAGATGTCATTCAAATGCCATAATAACCCCCCTTTTAACGCACATAATTCAGTGGTATTTAGTGCTTTCACAGGGGTGTACAACCATTACCTTTATCTAGTTTCAGAACACTCTTTTTGTCAAAAAAGGGCACCCCCAGCTGGCACCATAGCTTAATGATTAGAGTGCCAGCTTCACAAACCAGGGTGGCCAGGTTCAAACCTCGCCTGAGTCTGATTAAAAAAATAAAAAGACGCCTGTCCCCATGAAGACATCACTCTTCCTTACCACTCCCCTCCCCCAGCCCTGGCCACTACCATCCCGCCGCTTCCTGTCTGCAGGGACCATGGATCTGGACATGCGGTGGACGTGGAGTCCTGCCACGTGTGGCTGTTGTGTTGGCTTCGTCCCCTGAGTGTGATGTTTCTGAGAGGCTCGCCTGGGACCCCTGCCGTGCGCCAGAGTCTCTTCCTTCTGTGCATGGACAGTCTGCAGCCCGTGCTGTTCCGCCCCACCCCCTCCCACCCTGCCCAGCACCACCGTTTTCCAGCGCCCCCTTTGGATATTTTTAGCCACAGGCCTCTTTACGTGATCAGAGGGTATGCGTAGGAGAATGTGTGAGTGTAATTAAAAGTGTTTGGAACTCATCTTTTGCTTTTCTGTAAAGCAAGTCTGCGTCTGGGGCAGCATAGTAATTCCAACACAGCACCTTGGGCAAAAGAAAGACCACAGGTCGTCAGCGTTATGGAAAAACGTGTCTGTGTTTCCCTTGTTTTTTCCAGACAAATGTTTTGATCGGTAGGAATCAATTATCTCTGCCCATCAAGCTAAATGGGCCCATCCTCTGTTCTAGTCAGGTGGCCTGGAGCTGTGGTTTGCATTTTGGGTCCCTCTGAGCCCTGGAATCTGCTTTCCCTTCACTGAGGACACTTCCCGAGGCTGCTTGGTGAAGGCCAGGTCCACTGTCCGGGTGTCTTGAGTGAACAGGCAGTAAAGGGAGTCTGCCTTCCACCAAGCGAACTCAACGTGATGGTTTCCAAGCCCTGGTGCCTTGGGCCAGCCTGCTGAGGACAACCTGCTGACCCCCCCCACCCACTCATCCCAGCAGAATGCTGGGTACCACTTCTTGGGACATTGCAGAGTCCCATCTTCATCTGTGGAGGTGTGGGACACTCCCATGTCCTCACTGGGTTCCAAATGGGGAGCCTGCTTCCCGGTGTTAGTAACCAGGTGCTGCCCTCTCTGAGAGTCTTTAATCTTATGGCTACATCTCTGTGGAGATGGTGAACAGGTTGCTGGCGGGAAGGTGTAGCTCCATGTACACCTGCCCCATTCATGCCCTGACCCGGGGTTTTCATTTATTCTCCTTACTTAAAGTATTTACAGTATGGAACATAAACGTAGTAAATACCTTCGTTGAACCCTGTAAATAACAAAAAATGTCAGCCAACAGAAACATCAGAAAACCTCTCTGCCTTCTTTGCCCACATAAGGGGAATCGCCGTGTTGCTCTGTTGTTCTTTTGTTAGCATAAATATTTATGCACAGAAGCCTCGAATGGCCCATGGGCCCCACAGAATTTCACATTGGAAAAGAAGCTTGTGTTGCTGGCAACCCACAGTCTGAAAGTTTGCCAGTATGTCTGTCCTTCCCAGGGTCTGGGAGGGTCAATGATCCTGAGTAATGACCAGCTGTGGTACTGAATTTTGATATGGGTAAGCTCAATCCCACCTTATGCTTGCCCAGTGTGAGATGCAGAGTGGGAAAAGTACTGTTTTGCAAATGAGGAAAACCAACTTAGCAAGAGGAACAGTCTTGGTCCAGAGTATAAATTATGAAACTGATAGGCTAAAATCCTAACACCTTGCCTAGAACTCAGCTCCTAGGATGCTCTGGTGCTGTGCCGTGGTGCCTCTTACATCATAAGCATACTACCTGCCACATTGGGAACCAGAAAGCCTTGGAAACCACACAGGTGTCAGTGGATACTCAGCATCTCCAAGGCAATGGGAGCTCTGCCATTCCCTGGAGAAAGACCCTGAAGGCAGCAATCTGTGCTATACACTTGTACAAAGTGTCAGCCACCACCACCCCCACCTTTCATTTTCCAGACTAGCCTTCCCCTCCCCAGAGACCTTGCACTTTAAAATCATAATGTATGTTTTTGGTTACACCTGTGACTCTTAACAGCTGCTCTGTGCAAAAAGCAAGATTTGTCATCTCCATTTCAAAGATAGTCAACCTGCTGCTAAATTTTCACTCAAAGTCACATAACTAATGTATCAGTCAGCACATGGTGCATAACAAACTACCCCACAATTAAGTGACTAAAAACAACCACTGTTCATCTCATGATTCTATAAATCAAATGAGGAAGGGATCTGCAAGGAGGTTTTCTGTCTTTGGATGGATATCTGCAGTGGCACTTCATGAGGGCTCAGCAGGTTGGCAGGGACGTGGTTCAGGCTTCCTGCCATGGAAGCTGCGCAGCCTTCCACGAGTTAACAGAAGGAGTCTCGGAGTCTAGACTCAGAACTGGCACCCCTTCCTATTGGTCAGCACCACAGGGTTCAAGGGCTGAGCAGACAGACTTTGTCTCTTGATGAGAGGAGCTGCAGTCACATTGCAAATGGACACACATACAGGAAGGGGAATAAGTATAGTTATTTGTGCAGTCTTCCATGGTCAGTCCTCCCTTCTACCTGTCCTCCCAGGGGAACGTAATTTCTCCTTCTCTGATCTCCGTGGATGGAAACATTCCTGCCTTTTGTCTCCCAGAAGTTCTGTCCGTACTTCTATTCCAGCCCTGAGGAGTCTAATGTTAGTTTCCCTTCCTCAGGCCAGACTTGCAGCTACTTCGTGGCAAAGACCCAATATCTCTAGCTTCCTGCCTAGAGCCTGGGATGTGGGACTCTAGGGCCCTTAGGCAGATTGACGGGGTGCCATGGGGCCAGACCTCAATGTGCCCAGCGTCTGACATAGGTGGGGGCCCCTCACCCCAGGGAGCCTGGCCCCCTCTAGGGTGCTGGTGGAAGGTGAGTAAGAAGCCTTAGGTTCTGGGTCAGATCTCACTGCAGAGGAGGCACCATCACTAAGGTGGGGGAAGGAAGTTCCAAAGCTGGGCTTAGAGAAAAGCTCATGGTGCCATGAGCCAGCGCTCCTGAGTTGAGCTCCTTCCCCACCACCGGCCATGTGACTTCACGTGTCCATGGGGACCACATAGCCACTGGGAGGGGCTATATTGCTTTCCAGGTGGTACAGTTCTAAGAACAAGGCTGATGTGCTTCTTCTATGCTTGTGAGGAGGAGCAGAGAGAGAAGGCCCCCTACATACGCACACACACGCTTCAGTGCACTTTTTCATTCATCAGGCATCTCATCTCATTTGTCTGTAAAAGCCTACTGGGTTGTCCATAAAGATAAAGAATAAAACAGAGAGAACCCACAGCATGCTGATAAGAAGTGGGAAATGATCAGGAAATGCTCTCGCTCTCGGTGGCTGCTGGTATTGACATGTCTATACTGGGTCTTCGCCGGAAGGCGGGGAAGAGATGATCCAACGTTTTATGCTGTCCACATATCTGCTCTCCCCTCGTTGTTTTGGGACAGGGCTTGCATTAGGGTGAGGTCTGTTGGAACAATGCCTGCTGGCCCCAGTTGTTCAGTCTGCGGTGAGCCAGCAGCCCCTTACTCTGACCACATTAGCCTTGGGCCCCCGCCCACTGGTCACCACTGAGAGGGCTCCTGCTGGGTCACCATCGCGTGCCGGCAAGCCCTCGGCGCTGTGCAGATTCCTATCCTGGAATCCTAGGAAATTCCTCCTGCCACACTCAGCTTTTAAGAGTCTCCAAATGTTACAAAATGATTCATTTTAAATATGACACAGAACCAGCTGCAAATAAGTTAAATGTTGCTGGTGTGGGGTGTTAGTGGCATTTATGAATATTGTAGGAAAACATTTACTCACTAAAATTCCACACAGTAGAAAAAACATCACTCCCTTTAGTACACTCTCCATGCTTATTTTTGCCTGTGTCATTTAGGCTAATGACAGCCTTATAATGGCCTCAGCTGAAGTGTTTTTCTCCCCCAAAGAACCAAGCTTTGGTGCATTGCTTTATAAAACATGAACATTTTTAAAGTATTTTCTTATCTATGAAATTTCATGGCACATAATAGGCAGTCAGTAAATGTTGACTTCCTTCCTTTCAGGCTGACGTTTTGGTTGGGACTGGTTTTTACTGTCTTGGGGACTTTATCTCACTTAACTCACCTAGCTCTCGCGTCCCCTCCTGTGGGACATGTGTCCATAAACTCACAAGTTGCTCCTTCTGACTGATGTTCATTACCTGAGCAGGGTAATGTCCATTAGACCCCGAGACAAGTTTCCTTTGCCAAACACTGAGCAGGTGGCGTTCCCTGCGGGCAGAAGTAGGGTGTGGCTGCCAGAGAGCCGGGCCACAGGTGTCGGGACGAGGCCGCCAGAGAGCCGGGCCACAGGTGTCGGTGGCACTCGTCTGGTCACCGTAATTCCTCTGAGCCAGCTCGGAAATACTGGACCCGTTGCCTCTGCTGATATTTCCAAAAAGATACCATGTCGTGAACTCAGAGGAGCAGGCGGGGACTCAGGAAAGATCCAGAAGAGCTAACCGAGTTCTGAGAAGGATGCTCCATTACACGGAGCCTTCTGACAGCAGTTCTTGGGAACGCTTTTACACCTGTGCACACATGTGTGAGCATACGTACCTGCACACACCACACAATCTGCTCCTTAAATGTTCTTTCTTAACTGATCGAGTGTAAGAATGAATTCCAAGGCCTCTAGAACACACCTTTTGAGGAGTCAGGGTTTGGTGTGGGTTCCCCCCTCCCCCGTTTGTCAACTGATCCAGCCCCAGGTGTTAATCTGTGAATAAGAACCATCTCTTATTTCAGTCCCCAGATGGCTCAGAACAGTGCCCAGGAGGGCACGGGGCTCCTTGGGACTGCTCTGTTAGTCACAGTTTAGAGAACATGCTCTTTCTTTCTTTCTTTTGCTTGTCTCAGGTCTAGAAGAGAAAGTCTCACCCACAGAATGTTTGTGTGGTATCACACCGAGTGAGGGTACATGGCGTGGCTGCTGCACCTCACGCGGCGGGCTGGCAGAATTACCTGTTGCCACATGCCCATATTATCGTGGAATCAGCGGCTCTCACACAGGCATTTATGACCCCCCAGTGGGTTGGGAGGAGGGCGTGGTTTACCCGCATCTTCTGCATAGCTTCCCCCACCTGTTGGCTGGGCCACCTTCTCATCTGGGGCAGCTGAGGAAGGACTCACTTCCAGGCTCTTTCAAGGAGGAATTTGGCTCCTTACATTTGGAGGACGAAGGGCACACTTTGTTGCTGGCTCAGCCTGGAATCGCTTGCCAGGTGGGTCTCCCTGTGATGGCTGCCTGGTTCATCAAGCCAGAGAGAGAGAGAGAGAAACTCCAGGAAGGGCAATTTTGCTATAGTCATATATAAAGAATCACATACATCCTGTTATCTCTGCCATATTTACTGGTTAGAGGCAAGTCACGGGGTCAGCCGCATTCACTGGGAGGCAGCCACACCAGGATCTGAAGACCAGATGGCGAAGTCGGGACCACCTTATCAGTCTGTCAGCCGTGAAAACCACTGACCTGGTTTATCTTCTCCTGACACTTCATACCATCTTGCATATTGATGGGATACATGCGAGGGCCTCTTTCCTGCACGTCTGTGTATGATCACCTTGAGTATTTGTCGTTTCCGTGTGTTGGCCACATTTTAAGTCTTCTGGTTACTTTGAATATACAAAATGTTATTGATTAGCTTGGTTTTTAATCCCACGTGGATTGTGAAAAGTCCCATAAAGGCGAGGAAACTAGGGACCTGGCAGAAAAGTTCAAGTTGAGGCTTATTCCTTACGAGCAGTGAGATTTCTTTTTTTTCTTCTTAACTTACCCAAGTCTTCTGCATAGCTTCTTTCATTTCTCCTGAAAGCTTTTGGTTATTCTAAAACCTCTTGGTCAGGAGGTTTAGAATCTTTTTGAGCAGACTATCCTGCCACTTTTCTTTTTTTTATTTTTTAAGACAGAGTCTTAAGCTGCCGCCCTGGGTAGAGTGCTGTGGCATCACAGCTCACAGCAACCTCCAACTCTTGGGCTTAAGTGATTCTCTTGCCTCAGCCTCCCAAGTGGCTGGGACTACAGGCACCCGCCACAACGCCCGGCTATTTTTTGGTGGTTGTTGTTGCAGTTGTCATTGTTTTAGCAGGCCCAGGCTGGGTTTGAACCCACCACTCTTGGTGTATATGGCCGGAGGCCTGCCCACCAAGCTATGGGCTCCGCCCCTGCCACTATTCATAAGAAGTATGCTCCTGCTTTTGAGCTAGGAGATTCTTTTAGTAACCCTCCAAGTTGCACCACCACCAGTCTCAGAGGTACATGAGGGTAGGAGGAGATGGCTTTGATTTTCATTGTCTATCGCTAATTTTTCAGCTCTGTCACTCTTAACCATTTAAGAAACCATCTCTCACTGTAGCTCTAAGAGCCACAATACACCCATTTTTGAAAGTAATTATGTGCAAACACTCTCTTATTATCTTTAAATGAGATTTTTACAGAAAAAAATCCAGAATATATGGCATTTCTCCCCCAATCAATCGAATATTCTTTTGACAGTTTATACAAAAAGAAAAGAACACCTCTGTAGGTATTTCAAACGGAAGGAATTGAATACAGCAAATTATCTTCAAAATAGGCTCGATTGAAATAAAATTCTTACGGAAAAAGTCCACGGTATATACAATTTCTCCCCCAAATCAACATAGTACTCTTTAAACAATTCAGACAAAAAACAACCACCTCTGTAGATATTTCAAACAGAGGGAACTGAATACAGGAAATTATCTCCAAAGTAGGTTTCTCTTCATCTAGAGATTGGTCACTACAGGAAGCCACCGTGGCCCTTAGGGTTACAGGAGCAATAGGAACATGAGGTGCGTGTAGCTCGGAGCTGGGGGGCACCCTGTCCATGTTCCCGGGTAACCGTCCCGTTCCCAGAGAACAGTGGGGTCTGCTTTTCTCTGCCACCCATCTCGACACAAAGTCTCCCATCAGCAGAACCAGACTGTGGACCCAGCAAGGAAGAGCCTGGGAAATGCAGTGTACACCTGTCCCCGCCGGGAGACAGAACAGGAATGGGGTAGAGGACCAAGAGACCGCACACGTCCCACCTGTGACAGCAAGGACAAAGGACAGGACGTGAGACAGAGCAAGATGGTGATTTTGAGATGGACGTGTGTGGGCACCCGAGGCTGAAGAGCTGAGGTGTTAGGCGGGTGCTCCTGCCCACAGAGTCACCACGGCTGCTGCAAATGCCGACTGACCTACACACACACCAGGCCGGGCCCTGCCGCTGCTGGTGTGGCTCTGGGAATTGCTAAGCTGTCCTTTAAAAGTTCCAGATAAACAAAGGCCGTTCTTCCCTTGGTGTTCAAATCTTGGGACTTTCTGAAGAATTCCGCGTTCGAGCCATGCGCACACACTTCTGTGCTGCATGTGAGAAACATTTAGGATCTGAGCACAGATGGTTATAAAAAGATACTTCACCTCCCTTGAATCAGGTGGGAACTTTGGAAGTCGTGGGGTGCAGGGCAACTAGCTGTGACTATCCTGTATTCCAGCCCTGCCTGTGGCCTGCCAGTCCCATGTCCCAGCCCTGGGACAATGGCAACTGGCCCACAGCCTCCAGACCAACCCCCCCCCCCGCCCAGGGACAGAATGACCTCGTGAGAATACTGCTCAAACTTCCACCGCACACAAGTGACGCCACCAGCCCAGTTCCACCTGCAGCCATGTTCAGAAAAAGCACGCATATCCTTAAAAGTTGGATCTGCACACCTTTTGATTCACCCTGAACCTTCCCTCCTCCCACAGTCCCTCTCGGTAGCTCCTTCCCTCACACCTGACTCAGGACATTTGCATGCATCATTCCTGGTATGACCCCGACACGGGTATTAAATCTGAATGGACAAGTATTCCTTGGGAACCGGCTTCGAGGCAACCCCACAGGAGATACAGGAGAAGCTGCAGGTGTGCCCTGGAGTGCCCTACACTCCTCACAGTCACACCCCTCATGTGTGGCATGTGTGAGTTGTGATTCAGGGAGAGACAGCCTTCCAGGAAGGGATAGCTGAGCCTGCTAGGGAGCCCTTTGTCTGTGGAGAGGAGTCCAGATGCCCAGAGGAAGGGAAGGGGACACAGAGAAGATAGCCCAGGCTGCTGGGCAGTGAGGAGGCTGACCTCAGTCCTGCCCACCTGGCCCTGAAGCCGCGGCCTGGCTGTAGGGGGACAAGGACCGGGCTCTTTTGGGTTCTAAAAGGAAGGAAAGCTTGAGATCTAGATCTTTTTTCCAAAAACAAGAATTCTGAATCCCTAGCCTGCCCTCTCTTCCTCCCCACTGTGTGCACATGTGTGATGGGTGTGTGCACACACACCTCAGGTCCTACCCATTCTCCAGGTAATGTGAGGCAAGTGTTGGGCAGACCTTGGTAAACTCCATCTGCCTTCTCCAGCGCTCCCTTCCAGGAGCATGCAGAGTCGGGCCTGCTATGGGGACAGAGAGCGTGAGCATGCAGAGACTTCCCAGCAGAGAAAGCCTTGGGCACTCCTCACCACCCCCACTTGGGCATTGATGAGAAAGTCACGGGGCCAAGAGTTCAGGCAACTCGCCTAAAGACCCATGACCACCGGGCCTCAGGGAGGGGACTCAAACCCAAGTGGCTGTTAACACAACACACCAGCTAATTGTTTGCTGCTTCTGTAGATGTCCTCTGGGTCACATCCGCTTTGTGATAAACCAGTTGGACAAGGCCATGTCCTCGGCAACAGAAATGGCGACAACGCCTTGCACGGCTCTACACAGTTTGTGAGTCTGTGTGTCAGTGGGTGCTTATGGGGCATCCGCTGACAGCTGGCAGGGACGAAGTGACACCAGGTATAATGAGGACAACCCCCCTGACCAGGAGCGGGTCCAGGTCTCCTCGTCTACTCCAGCAAGTCCTCCCAGCAGGTGTTAGTACTTGCCTATATTTTCCTGAGGGGAAGAGGAACCTCAGAGAGGCTGAGAAACGTGTCCGGGGTCTCGATCAGGCCCCAGCCCTTCACCTCAACACTCAGCAGTCACCCCCATCTGGCCTTCCTGGGGAGCCTGACTCAGGGGGATTGAAGACTTCGAGGAATGTAGAAACTTTCCTGTGTGCAGTTGTGAGCCCCTCACCTTCCTGGCACGACAGGGTGTCTCCAAGGACAGGAACCTTTAAGATGCCAGCACAGAGAGGGGAGAGGACCTCGTGTCGCTCTGGAGAGGGGCACACGGAGCAGTTGTGGAAGCCCTTGCTATTTTTACCTCCTGTCTCTGCAGCTTCTGCCTCCCACTGAAATTTCAGAGAGCAGCGGCGGCAGCAGCCCCCTGGGCCCCACGCATGCCAGGCACAGGCTATTTTTGTGACCGACCCATTGCTCGTGGATCACGTCAGACCGCAGGGAGAAGAGAGGGCTGCAGAGAACCGGAAACCCACATAGGTGGGACGGCCTGCACCCTCCATGGTGCTGCCCACGGACAGGAGTCAGAAGCTGTTCCAAGACTTGCCAGGCCCCCTATTAGAGTCTCCATTTCATCTTCCAGGAGCAAGGCCCACTTCCATTTAGCCCAGTGGGCAGCTGCACTTCTGTGCAGGTGTCAAAACACTGTCCCGTGTCCCCAGAAGGACCGAGGCGGGAGGTGTGGAGAGTGCACGAGCACCGAGCGGGGCTCCAGTCTTGTGCCTAACCCTTCTTAGCTGTGTGACTGTGGGTCAGTCACTTAACCTCTCTGGGCCCAGTTTCCTCATCTCCGAATCTTTATAGAGCATCTATCCCAACACGAGTAGGCTAACCACAATCAAAGGAGCAAGTTACACACTCCGACGTACGTAGCTCCTGGCAGCGCTAGCTCAGAGTAGTGTGTGCACACACCAGCTTTCTCTCTGCTCCTCATGTCCGCTATGAAAATAAGAATTGCGAGAGACCTGATCTGTCTCAAGTTCCACCTGTGTGCCGGGCGCCCTTCTTTAATTCATTTTCTTCTCCTACCAGCCCTGACATCCCTTCTCACAGGTGATTCCTCATCACCCTCATGTGACGAATCTAGACAGGTGGAAACATGCCCAAAGTCGCACTGCCTGTGATCGGCAAAGCAGGGGGTTGACTCCGGCCACCTCCCTGCCCCACATCGTGCCCCTCCAAAGGCATGAAGGACATTCACAGAGGATCCCCAAACCCCTTCCAGTCCGTGTTTTAACCCGCTGGAAGCCTGCAGCCCAGGAAGGTGAGGGTTCTTGTCCAAGGCCACATGGTAAGCTCATGACAGCCATTCAAGAAAAGAAAGGAATGACAAGTGTCAGAAAGGAAGAATCCCAGGGGACCCTACTGGCACTCCCCTCCCCAAAGGAGACTCTGAATAAGGCTTTAAATGCCCAGAAACACCGTAGGAATCCGGGGTGACCTTGTCTGGAAGGACACCAGCTCAGCCCCCAGCTGGCTCTGCGCTCTGAACCTGCTACAGGACGAAGGGTGTACACACCATGCCCCGCACATCAAGTGTGTCTGTCTGTCTGTCTGTGGGTTTTTCCCCAAATCTTCTGTGCCACGTGAGAACCCCAGCCCCTGCTAAGAATGTGCTGTCCCTGCAAAAGTCAGCACATGCGCCTTTGGCCCAGGACCGATGTCCCCGAGACAGGGTTTCTTCCCTTCTGTGTCAGCTCAGTGTGGACGCGTAGCCAAAATGGACTTGGCCACCCAGCCACCCCCTTCACAGAATGGAGGGCTCTGAAACTGCCAAGGCCGAGGGAACACGGAGCATCACAAAATGAGAAAGCAATTACTGGGGACGAGGACAGCGACAGCCTCTAAGTGACACCTCTGCCCCGTACTAATAGCTGGGTTGAATCACTCTCCTCCCCCCACTAATGGCATGCGTAATTGCACTGGTTTTTCAAGCGTCCTTCACCCGTACTTATTTAGACTAGTGACTGATGCATTGCCATGGAAACCGGCACTAGGAAAAAAAAGTCCCTGGTACAGTGGGAAGTGGAAGGATGCGGCTGGCTCCAATCTGGAGCTTACAACTTGTGTCAAAGAACCGAATTTTCAGCTGATCCCAGCTCGTGGTCCCCAAGTCAAATTTGTGAGCCTCCTCATGGATTAAACACTTCGGAGCCACCTTTCTTCTTCGTCTGCTTTTTTCCCCCTTTATTCTGACCCTGGAGGGCTGCAACTTTTTTTCTTCTTTCCTGTTGGATTAACAGACAGAGGTAGATGAGGCCAGCCCTGTGGACTTGGTCCCCGCAGGGGCCCAGAGAAGCAGCAGGGCCTGTCTAAGTGACATGGTCATACCCAGGTTAGAAATGATGGCTGAGAATTCCCGGTTCAAGAAGAAAGTTCATTTTGGAGGTACGGTGCCACCTCCCGAACTCGCCCTGGGTTGGTGAGCGGAGTCTTTGTTCTTTCCCAGAGCGGCGGGGACTGCAGAACCTTGGGACGCAGGCGGTCCTGCCGGCGCTTGGTGAGACGGGCTGGCGTGCTGTCCGGGCAGTCGCCTTGCACTGTGTATTTTACAATGACTGTGTTTCTGGTTGCTGGGTTCCTTGAGGCTATTGTTTCCTTAATAGCTTTCCTCTGCTTCTGATTCAGAGTGAAAATAAAGGTAGCCTTCAGATCATCTCAGGGGCCTTTAGAATCCCGGGGGACCTGTTAATATTCTCAAGAGTCCCTTTGAGCAGCCAGTGGGTTTTTAAGACAAACTCGAACATAGATTCCTAGTGAGCGCTGCGGTTAACCTCAAAGGGAGGTCGATTGCATTGGGAGGTAGGGCGGCTAAACACTTCGATTGTTCTTGTTCCTGTGTGTTCTTTCTTATCCGACAAACCATCCCCGCAAAAGTGGCACAGGGCAGGGTGCCTCCCAACCGGGGCCATGTGCCCGTCTCCAGAGACAGCATGGCTAGTTGGTGGTGCTTCTCTAACCAAGTGGACTCTGCTCCCTCGGCTTTGGGACAGCTGAGACAGGGCCACACCGTATGCATTTGCAGAGAGCATTGCTCTTGCCAACTTCTGCAATAGGTTGTTACCACCTGCTCCCTCTTGTTCACAAGGGCAGAGGACAGGGGAGATGGCTAGCTTAGGGGATGAGGGGGGCACTCTAGGGAATCTTCCTCCCAGACTTTGCTTATTAATGTGAACCATGAATTGCCAAAATTCTGGTGACCACCACCACCCCGCCCAGCCCTACCAGCTCGTCCTCACCTACCTGACAGCCCAGGGTCTTTGGGGGGTGTCAGACCTCTGGGCAGAGCTACAGCCCCATGTTGGTGGAGTATAGGGAAGGCGTTTTGGAGGGTCTGGGCTTTTCCTTGTTAAGGTCACTGCCAAGAAGAGTCATTGTGTTCCCTTTTAGTGCCAGTGGGATCCACCTAACCCTCCCCCAAAACCCACCCTGATGAGGGATAAATCCAGGTCCTCTTTTGTTGGTGAGCTCTGGTGATCCAAGGTCTGGTTCCCTACAGAGTCAGCCTTCTCCCACACAGTGGGGCGGTCTCCTTCAGCTCAACAGGTCTTCTTTTTTCTAGATGTCCTATTTCCTAAGCCTTCAGCTGCCAGCATCCTTAAAAAAGATTATAGAGCTAAAAAGAATCCTCCCGCCCCCATTGCATTCCTGGATTTAAATCCAGGCTGTACTTACTGCTCACACCTGTGTGCCCTTGGCCGTGGCACCTCACCTTCTGGGGCCGCATCTCTGGGGGCAGGTGGTGATGTCCCTGCCAGGAGGGACGTTGTAAGGGGAGAAGAGGGAATGCACCTGGCAGCCTGCCCCTGCCCTCCACTGTGACTCTAGCCCAGACCACAGGGGTAGAGGGGGTCGTCAGCTGCTCCCTTACTATGGAGAGAGAAAAGAGAACAGTTCTGGAAAATGAGAGCCCATTTTGGCATGGACACTCCCAACCCAGCTAATCAGCAACATGCAAATCAGGCCCACATTCATCCATTTACTCTAATTTCCATTTAAACTGCTAGTTTGGCTCGAGGTATTGGTATCCATGCTTCTACCCAGCTCCTGGGCTGGTGTATTTTTTTTTTTTAAACATTCTAATTACTACAGAGTAGAAACCAACTCATTGACAGCCAACAGCACTATTCATTTGTCCAACCAATTTGGGAAGGAGGTGATTGGGAAATGGTGCCAGAACTGCACGCAGCCTCCCCTCCAGTGGCGTCCCCAGACTGGCTTGGCCAGAGAGCTATGAGAAAAGCAGAGGTGGGCAAAAAAGAACTCCAGACTCCCTGCCTGTGAGTGCCGGGTGCCCAAGGCAGGCAGTGTCCACCAAACTCCCATCAGCCAGCAAAGGATGTGAGTGTGGGCAGTGCGACCTTGGGCAAATCCCGGATTGGTCTTAAAAGAAAGGAGCATCTTTGTGGGTCCTTCCTCTGAGAGTCTCTGATTCTAGGTTTTCTTTCCATTCCCTGATAATTCTCCAAGGTAGTATCACAAAGAGGACTAGCTACTGGGAGTGACTCTCTCCTGAGATTTTTTTTCCTTTACTAAACTGTTCTAGTGGGCTGGGCCTGGTGGCTCCTGCCTGTAATCCCAGCTCTTTGGGAGGCCGAGGTGGGAGGATCGCTTGAGCCCAAGAGCTTGAGACCAGCCTGAGCAAGAGTGTGAGACCCTGTCTCTACTAAAAATATTTTAAGCAGTCAGGTGGTGGGCACCTGTGGTCACAGCTACTCAGGAGGCTGAGGCAGGAGGATCGCTTGAGCCCAGGAGTTTGAGGTTGCTGTGACCTAGGCTGGTGTCACGACCCTCTAGCCTGGGCAGCAGAGCAAGACCTTATCCTCCCCACCCCCCAAAAAGTGCTATAGGGAGGATGTAGGCTGATCACAGAGCCAGGAAACCTGGGTTTGGATCCCAGCTCTGATGTTCACCAGCCAGGTGACCTTGAAAATTATCAAATCGCACCTCGTTTTGTGTGGGCAGAATGCTCCTCTCATGAGGTCTCTGTGTGTGTGGCTGTAGGACTATTAGGATGGCAGCCGAACCACCAGTTCCTTCACTCACTCACTGTTTGACAGAGGAACATCAGTTAGCCTCCCCGTGCCTCAGTTTCCTCATCTGTTAAGGGGTTGTTATAACAACAGTGCCTGTTGTCTACTGCTATTGATGGCAAAATAAGATGTGACCTTGTACTTAGCACTGTGCTTGGCTAGTGGAAAGAGAAACCTTGGAAACCGTTGCTGAAACTCATAGGCTTGACTTGTCTCACCCAACAGGAGTTGGGGGCCACGGCTGCCCCACAGTGCCATCTGGGACTATGGTTCTCTCTCCGCTCTCCTTGTCCTGGGCCTCCCACTTCCACATTCCACTCAGGGAAAGGGGAAGTGGCTCTGGGAGGCTCAGTTTGGGGAAAGGAAGCCCCTCCCAGCAGACGCCTATCCCCTTCTCTCATTGGCCAAGACCAAGGGGCTCAGCCATTCCTGAAAGGAGGCAGGGGATCTGGTGGTAGGCTTTCCAGCCCTATGGGAAGAAAAGGAGATGGTGTTGGGAATAGCTGTTGAGTGAGCTGAGGGAGCCTTTGTCAACAGAATGAAAGTGCTCAGCACAGGGCCAGGTGTGGAAACCACACGGGGCAGTGGCTCAGAGAGTGGGCGCTGGCACACATGCCCAGGTCGGATCTGCCCTTTCTCACGGTACAGTGCAGGGCTGGTATTTATCCCATAGCCAGGAGCATTCCAAGGAGCCCATGTGTTTTACACTTAGAATGGCACGTGTGGCTCATGAGGGAGGATGGACGATGCATAAGGACAGATCAAGACCATGATGGTGGCCGTGATGGACACCTAGCACGGTGGCGGCCCCATGCTGCCGGGGACATCTCCTTCCTGTCCTCTTCTTCAGACTCTGCTCCTTGAGGCTGACTTCTCCCTCCTTGCATTCTGACCACTCACTGACCACCCAGCAGAGCCGCAGCTGTGGCCCTTGTGCCGGCACCATGGCTACCAGGCGTGTGAGCTCACCTCTCCCTCGCTGCGGTGCGTGGAGCCGCCTCTGTGGGGGCCTCAGCTGGTCCACGCCCAAACCCCACCGCCATGGGGTATGAAGCTGCGCCCAGAAAACGTGCTGCTTTGTAAAGTGACAAGTCAATAGCACAACCGTGTTTGTTCCTAAGGTGTTTTCTGTCATCTTGTGGCACAACTAGCAATTACCCAAGATGACTCAGAAAAAAATCGTGCCAGGAGTGGCCAGCTCTCTGAAATGATTTCTGTTTATCAGGGCAGGGAAAAACAGCCGGGCGTGCTAGCATCTTCTAACTTTGCCTCTGGTTTATGGAGTCCTTCACTGTGGCCACCGCGTGATGCCAGAAAGTTGGCGCCCCGCTGGCATGTGCCCGGCGGGGCTGGCATCTCCCCACCCACACAAACCCACGCTCATGTTAAGGGAAGTCACAGCACGTGGTTCTTTTAAACAAATCTCCTGCTGCCCCTTGCTCCAGGTGTGTGACTCAGGCTGGTCTATACCATGCAGGGAGGAAGAGCAGGATGGGTGGCACACACCCCAAATGCGTACACTCACACCGGAGAAGAACAAGCAAACTTCCGGCAGCAGAGAGGAAATAGAAGCCAAGGACTCGGTTTCTTGTTGGCGCTGTGTTCCCCCGTAACAGGCAGCTTTGACCACTGGAAACCAGTGTGATTCGGAGGAGAGTGTGGTCCCCCTAGCACGTGGCACAGCAGACTGGGGGGAAGGCCATCTGTGCAGAGCCGGCTTCTGTTAGCTGGGCGAGGACTCACCCTGCAGGGCTGCCGGGCACAGGGCACACTGCCAGGCATCTGGAAGAAAGACCGGGGCCCCCATAGCAGGAGGAGACGGAGCCTCAGAGGCACTGAGCCCTGGGCTTAGGTCTCACTGCAAGTGGCAGAGTGAGAATTGGAACTGAGCTTTGTCTTGTGTCTGGGTACAGGGAAACGCATGTCCTGGAAACTGCGACTTTCACTCAGTGGTTTCTGACCTGCAGACGAGTTCCAAGTTCCTTTGCTCTTGGGGATTTAAACGACATTCCGACCAGGGCTTGCTCAGCCGTGCTGTCCTGCAGGCACATCCCTCTGTGGTTTTGGGGGTCAGGAAATGGCTCACAGAGGCGTTCCTATACTGGTCCTCAGAAGCTGGATATGCCACCCGACAAGTCCAAGGGGAATTGAGGTTGTGGAGGGAATTAGGTTGTTCTCAGCTGACTGTAAGATGGAGTGATTATCCTGGATTATCTGGATGGGTTCAGTGTGATCCCAGTGATCCCTGGAAAGGGAGGCAGGGTTCAGGGTCAGGGTGATGTGATACAGTGTGACGAAGGACTTGACCTCCCTCATCTGGCCTTGGAGGTGGGACAAGGGCCCAGCGTCCGAGGAGCACAGTGGCCTCCAGATGCTGGACCAGGCAGCAGGTTCTCTCCTTGAGCCTCCAGAAAGAAACAGCCCCACGGACACTTAATCCTAGTCCGGCTGGACCCAGGTTGCTGCAGAACTGAAGATGTTACGTCTATGTTATTTGAGGCCACTGAGCCCAGTCCCCTTGACATCACTGGGTCATTGTGGTGTGGACATCTGCCTGTGGTTTCACAGCAGGGTTTTTATTTCCCCCTCCCTTCCTTTGAAAAGTCAATACTGGGCACACAGAAGGTGCTCGGTGGATGCCCTGCCCCTGACTTAGCGCAGGGGTGTACGAGCCAAGCTAGTGTGATACGGATTTCTTTTTAAATCTAAGTTCTGCACCTCTTGGTTGAATGAGAAACCCCGACCTCCTGCCCCCTTTGCTGTGGGCCAGCGTTCCATCAGCTCTCCAGAGCAGAGAAGTTGGCCCAGCAGTGGTGGCCTGGGCCTGGCTCCTGGCTCCTGGCTCCAAGCTCCAAGCTCTACTCGCTTCCGGCATTCCTGTCTGCGTGTTTTTCCTCTTTTCAAGGAGCCTCATCTGCATCTTTGGTTTTAAAAAAGAAAGTTATTTCTGTCTTTCATCCTCATCAGTAATTTCTTTTCTCCTTGTGGTTCTGAGCCCACATTTGGCTTAGCAGCCCAGACGCAGCCCAAACGGTGTCTGATTTACAACTCAAGGGAGGTCACAGGAGGCCATGCGGGAGAGCCATGTGCACATGCGGAGGGCTGGATGGCCCAGCCACCTTGCCAGCAGGGTGACCCTGAGCCCTCTGAATGGCAGGAAGGACACCACCACATAGGGCTGCTATAGTTGTGCCTAACTCTGGCCTACCTGCCTTGTTGGGGTCCCTAGGCTCGGTTTCAGGTCCTTCCCCTGCCTCTGTGCTAGGTGACCTCGTGGCCTCACCCCCAAGGATTCCCCAGGTCTCTCTCCAGCCCTCGATCTCCTGATGCCTGTGGGCACTTCCCCAGCAGGCTCTGCTAACAGCTCACGTTCCATCCGGCCCCGTGCTCAACCCCTGGGCCTTCCCTGGATGGCATCCTGCCTCAGCACCTGTATATATGACCTGGGTTTCCTGCACTGTCACCTCGGGGTTGTGCTGAGTGTCCCCCAGAGGACACTAGGATGGCTGTGGGCATCGAGCTAGCCCTTTGTCAGTCACGTGCGATGTTACCCTTCACTGTGACTCTCTGCTCCTCTGTAGGCTGGGTCAAACATGACCTTGGCCTCCAGGCAGTCCCCCATCCCAATTCCCAAGGGAGCAGCCATAGCTGCCCTTAGCCAGAATCCTACCATGGGGCAGAGGGCACGGCAGGCAGCCTGCCAGGGCCATGGAGCTGTGTGCAGGTGTCCTCAGGGCTTTAGCCGATGCAACTTAGCTCTCCTCAGCCACCTTCCTCACTCACCTATTCAGAATTCACATGCATTTGGATTTTTCTTTTGTGTTTTAAAACTCGCTCTGTAGGTCAGCAGAGGATCTGTTCATCAAAATCTCTTCTAATCTTTTGTTCAAAACGCATGGCATCATCTTACAGCTGTCCTATAGTTTCTGTGCTTGTCGTCAATTAAACAAAGTAAATTTGGGACATAGCACTTGAGGAAGGAAAGGAACACAAAGCTCGGCATCTGACCGTATGCGACCCTCAAGGCCTTAGAGGGATAGCCACAGTGAATGGACCAGGGCTACCTGGCCCAGAAGCGTTTCACCAGCATTGGAACTCAGCTTTACTATGACCAAGGCCCTGTCCCAGGCTTTTCTGTCTTTGTCATGGAGACAGGAGGCATCTGGAGCCCTCTCATGCCCACTGCCCTCCATCTGGTCATGTTCACTACTCTTTGACAGAAGAAAATCTGGAAATGTCAGCAGCCAGCAGTCCCCATTATGGAGCATGCTGCCCCTGGGAGTGAGGATGACATGGAATTGCCTCATTTTGTGCCGAGATTTAGGATTTGAGGCCAGGGTGTCCAGAACCCTGCAGTGTCCAGGGTCATCCCACTTAGCAGCACTTTGGGGTAGACTGGCCACCAAGGCATGATCTGAGATGAGGTCTAGGTACACTGGGTAACTGCAGTTTCCACCCAGTGTGACAGGCGGGCTGAAAGACAGCACTCTTTTGGTTGTAAGAAGTATTCAACTTGCCAGGGCTGGGTTATAGGAAGAAACAGACTCTGGCCCGAGGCTGGTGGGCGTGCGAAGGCATAGCCCAGCCTCCTGAGGCTCTGGAAGCTCCCCGGTCCCTCCACCTGTGTGGTCACAGTGATAGCCTCACCTCTTGCATCAAGATGTCCTCAGTTCAGACAGGGAATAGATGACTGACTGCATCTGTTCCACAATCCCAGGAGAGGGTCTGTTTGGCCTGGTCTGGCACACTGCCTTCTCATGGTCCGGTCTGCTCCAAGTGGGGTGTGAGGCTGTGTGGCTGGGGACGGGGCGTCCTTCCTCTGCTGGAGGTTCGTGGACCAGAAAAACTAAAGTGGATTCCCAGGCAAACAGCAGCCACAGCTTCCCTAGGCCAGGCAATGGGGAAGGGATTTACTTAGAAGTGTGCTTCCGTTTTGTCCTCGCCACTATAAAGCAGAGCCTGCTGTGGGCCCATGCTGCAGATTAGAAAACTGAGGTTGTCTCCTAGCAGGGATTCAAGCTCAATTTGCCCTGTTTAAATACAGGCAGTTGTGAGTCCACGTCCGCCACGGAACATGCTGGGGTGAGAAAGTGTCAGCATGCTCACAGGACCCTGTCCCCACTTATGTCCCTAGCCCTGTAGTCTGTTCCTCCCTGCACATCCTTGAGAATTTGTTTTTGGCATTTCATAGTCTTAGTAGATTTCTTTGAGAAGATTTCTCTTCATTTTCTCCTGTAGAAAACAGTCACAGCCCAGGATTAGTGGACATTAGCAGCACCCCGCGCCGCCCCCCGCTGGACGCCCTACTCCGGCTTCCTTGCCAAACTTCCTCTTCCCAGCAGCTCTGCTTAAAGGGCTATTTTAAATGCTGACAGGCTGAAGCTTGTCATACAATCTGTCACTGCCTTTCGTGAGTCCCAAGAGTTATATGAAATGGGATTTCTAGGTTTGTGGATTATTTTTTTCTTTTCAATGTAGATTTTTCTAGGCCATACTCAGAAACAGCTATCAAGGTACACATGCTTACTTGCTTAGTGTGCGAGGTGCCCCAACTCAGGGCCCTTTCTTAGGAAGGGACTGAGTCCCCAGTAACTGGGGAATGTGTCATATTGAGAAATACAGGAGCCCAGGGGGTTGTCTGTCCAAGTCTCTCTTGTATAGTTGGGAAAGTGAAGTCCCAGAAAGGCAAAGTGACAAGGTCACACGTGGTCACTGCCTCAGCGGGGACTAGAATTCATGTTTCTCAGCACATGGGGCAGGCTGGGTTGTAGAGGCTGGAGGTTGAGCCGTGCAGTGAAATTTGAGCTGGAGAAGGAATGTTCCAGAGTCTAGCAAGTACAAAGGCCCTGCAGTGCCCACAAGCTCATCCTGTTCTGGGAACAAAAGGGGAGGCTGACACAGCTGGAGTGGAAAGATAGGGGGGAGTAAAGTAGAGAAATGGGCAGGGCCACACTGCAGGGCCACCTGTGTCATTGAGAAATGCCTGAACGGAAGTCTAATTGCATTGAGAAACTGTCGGAAAATGTTAAGCAGCAGAGCTTAAAATCCCCTAATTTACATTTTTAAAAGCTCATTCTATTTGCTGTATGGAGTGTGGATCAGTTAGGGGAGGGATGGGCAGGGAAGCAGGGAGGCAGGAGGCTACTGCATCAGTCTGGACAAGAGAAGATCATCGTTCAGACTAGAGTGATAATGACTGCTGGCCCCTAAGCTATGGGAAGCTACAAACATTGCCAAACCTTCTCTATGGTTAAGGAAACAGACAGGTAAATACTTGCCTCTCAGATGGTTAATCTGTCTGCCTTCTTTGTCATAAGTAGAGAGGCGTCTTCCTTTGATACATGTAAAGGTGTATGCTGCCATTGCCCTGGCTCATACACATTTAATGGGATGCACCCTTATTGTCCATTAGGTGGTTTTCTACTTTTCTCCTAGAAAGTAGGGGCATTCTCCAAGATGAGGGCAAATTCAGCCCTGATTTTGTCTGATCTTCCCGCCCCACCTTGCTAGGACTCTTCCGGTCACTGGTGACAGGAACCCACTGGTGATATCTCCCTGGGATGTGACCCCTTGCAGCACTGAGAAGGCCATGCACAGACTGTTATCAGTCAGCTTCTCCAAGTGAAGCTGCAGTAACAAACATCCCTCAGTCTCGGTGGCTGAAGAACAACAAAGGGTTATTTATCATTCATGCCACCGGCTCACAGTGCATCAGTTGGGGGGGCCGACCTGGGGACCCAGACTGGTAGAAGATCCAGCACCTCACACAGTTTAGTCTCCGTGCCCAAGGGAAAAAAGGCTATGCTAAATGCTCCAGCCAGGTGGTAACATAAGTCATTTCCATTCAAAATTGCATTGTCCAAAACTAATTACAAGGATCCACCCAACCACAGAAGAGCCAGGAAATGGAATCTGACCACATTCCCAGGGGGAGGAGAGCTGGAAATAGTTGATGAGTAGCTGGGCAACCACCATAGCCACACTCCAGGGGCTCTAGGCATCACAGCCCCTGTGACTGACTCTCCCAGGCTCTGCCTTCCCCTGCTTCACTCCTGGGATCACTTTCTTCCTGTGGCTGGAATGGTGGCCTCTAGTGGCCACAGCTTGTGTCCTTGCACCTTGTCTCCAAAAGGACACCATGCTTACCTTCCTTAGCATCCAGACCTCAGGACACCTCATAAAAAAGACAAACTGGCCCTGCATGGGCCATGTGTCTCTCACGGCTAGTGACAGGCTCCAGGGTGTCCAGCCTGGGCTGCACCCGTGTGTCCCTGTGGGTGGGGCCGGTGCTGGCCTCCTGAGGGGTAGCCTTACTGGGACCTTCCCACAGTGAAGGGAAGAAGCATCATCCCCAGGGATGAAACAAGGGCCTAGAATCAGTGTATGTACCACACCTTGGGGGGCTGCTTTCTGGCCATTAGGCACAGTGAGTGTGTTACTGTGTTGTTCGTTGCAAGCACTTTCCATTATAAACAAAATAAATCTAAGTTGTCTGACGCCGACAAGCACATTTTGAGGTTGTGTGAGTGAGGGGTGCAGCACAGCTGTGTCCAGGGTTTCCAGCTGAGCCATCAGGGCAGGCGTCCCCTCTCTATTCAGGTCTCTCTGTCCCTCTCTAGCGCCCGCACTACTGTGACTGCACCACCGTCCTCAAACAGCCTCTGTCCCTCCTGGCATCAGATATGGGACTCCCAACAGTAGGATTAGCATTGTGTTCTTCTGGGGAGTCATCAGGCCACCTTGAGCCTGTCGCTCACTGCGGTCAAAGAGATGGGCCAGCCATGCTCCCATGCCAACCATGAGAGCCCAGGGCCAGGCGGCCTCACCTGATCACATGGCAGGGGGTGGGAACAGTCTGGTCCACCAAAGGGCAGGGGGTGCACAGTAGCATGTACTCAGGTTCTCAGGCAGCAAAGACTCCCAGCCCCACTGCTGCCTGGATGGGAGGGGGAGGGACAGGGCTGCACAGTTGCCCACAAAGTCCACTTATCAGCAGGGGCTTCTGCTGAGTCCAGGAAGAGCTCCTGGGGGAGAGGAAACATCCAGCATTCTTTGGTCCTACTGACTGCAGAGAGGCTGATTTGGCTCTAACCTGCTCCTCCCTCATGCTTCTTTCAAATGTGGATGTCTATTTGTGACCCACATTTGCACTGGTGAGATCTAGTGAGCCTGGAAAGGCTGTGGATCACTCATTGCTAATGATGGGGCTCAGGGGCATCCAACATGGGCTGCACTTGTGCATCTTGGCAGGTGAGGGTGGATGCCCTGCCTCCCTGCACATTGCATAGCAGGTCCCAGTGGGACCAAGCCTGGACATGACATGAGGCCCATGCCCTAATGGTGGGGACAGAATCCTGGGGACCATTCACCCACCCCTACCTTCCCAGGTTGGAAACTGAGACGGGGAAGGGGTAAGTACAATGTACAATACAAGGATGAGGCCACCTGGTTTTAGGCAGGACACACCTAGAGATGGCACCCAAGTAGACACTGACCCAGGAGGCTATACTGTGGACTGGCTCTGCCACTGCCTAGCTGGGTGACCTTAGTCAACCCACTTAACCTCCCTGAGCCTCACCCTCCTTACTTATGAACAATATTGAGCTCTCACAGTTGAAGTTGTTAGAACATGTGTAACCCGAGTAAACATTCCAGAGGTTGTAGCTGTCAATTGCTGTCACATAGGCATGGAGGCACAAGTCTGCCATTCATGGACTGTGTGACCTTGAAAGGCCACCTTGGGAAGCAGAGCCTCCTAGTTTGAGGTACAGAGCTGTGCCAATAGTAGCTAATGTGGTAATAGCACTTTCCATGTCACATGTTCCCACACTGACTCCTCAGCTGCTCTTTGTGGGTGGGGGTTGTTGTGACCCCCACTTTGCAGACAAAGAGATGCAGATATGCAGACAGTGGCAGAACTGGATATCTCTGAGTCCCTGTCCCACATTGTCATGCCTGCTACTTTTATAAAACAGGGACAGGAAGTCTACTTATTGTGGGATGTTGCATGAAGACTAAATAAGGTGAAAGACTTAATTTTAGTAAAATAAGCAGATAATTAGGCAGAGTGTTTCACGCTTGGCAGTATTTGTCTTCTGGAATGATAATGACTACAATGATGATAGCAGTGATGAAGATGGTTATGGTGGTCATGACTGTGATGGTGGTAGTGATAATGATGACGTTGATGACAGTGATGATGGTAATGACCATGGTGATGATGATAGTGATGGTGGTCATGACTGGGATGGTGTTAGTGGTGGTGAGGATGATGATGACTATGCTAATGATGACAGTGATGATTGTAGTGATGGTGGTCATGATTGTGATGGTGATGGTGATGACATTGATGACAGGGTTGATGGTGGTGGTGATGATGGTAATGACCATGGTGATGATGGTAGTGATGGTGGTCGTGACTGTGATGGTGGTGGTGGTGGTGGTGATGATGATGACACTGATGACAGTGATGATGGTGGTGGTGATGATGGTAATGACCATGGTGATGATGGTAGTGATGGTGGTCATGACTGTGATGGTGGTGGTGGTGGTGATGATGATGACACTGATGACAGTAATGATGGTGGTGGTGATGATGGTAATGACCATGGTGATGATGGTAGTGATGGTAGTCATGATTGTGATGGTAGTCATGATTGTGATGGTGGTGGTGGTGGTAATGATGATGACACTGATAACAGTGATGATGGTGGTGGTGATGATGGTAATGACCATGTTGATGATGGTAGTGATTGTGGTCATGACTGTGATGGTGGTGGTGAGGATGATGATGACTATGCTGATGATGGCAGTGATGATTGTGGTGATGGTGGTCATGACTGTAATGATGATGATGTCCCTTTCCTTGCCCCTCAGTTCTATAACCCAGAGCAGCGTGAATGTTTCTGGGAGCTTAGGATAGGGAAGGCTTGTTTACTGGGAGTCAAACATAATGTCTTTTCTAAAGGGCCCCTTTCTCTTATAGTGACAGCAGAGGAGAATTTATTGTTTTTAATGTCTTTACTGAGCCAAATTGAAAACTTGATATACCTTGCATTGGTCTACCCTTCCTCACTGTTTAAAATTGTGTTGATCATAAAATCCCAAAATCTGGTGACCACTGTCTAACTGACCTGGCCTAGAAATCATTCCCTCTTTGAAATATTATCGTCTTCTGGTGAACACATGCCCATGTACACTCACACACATGTTCCACTACACTCTCCCCCCTCCTTCTCGACCATGCAGCCCCTGACCTCAGCCAGGAACCTGTTCTAGTTGGCTCTCTGCAACATGCTGTTCCCTAGACAACCAGCACAAAGCCACCACATGGGGACTTACGGGACAGAGGTAATTAAGAGTAATAATAAGAATTAATGGCCAGTCCCTGTAGACCTTCACTGGCTTTAGGAGCTATTCTTCTTCCCCATAAAAAGGTCCAAGGCTCACTTACCTTTACACATGGATGGCCCAGGCCCAGCCTGACCAGAGGCATATCAACCTATCCTCCTTTCACATTGCCATCTGACTGCTGGGACCCCACTCACCACCCCAGGAGGGCCGGGATCCTTGGGCCCTTTCTTCAGCTAGCTCCAAGGTCCTAAGCCCTAGAGAGCAGAGCCTGAGGCCCCACCCTCCTGAGTTTTTCCAATTGCCACACTAGGGGCATAGGGTCTGGCTCCTAGGGGGACCCGACAAATGATGACTGAAATTATATGTGGACAGAATTCAGGGTGTCAGGGAGGAGAGCGAGGAAGGCACATGGCATCTGAGCACAGTTGGTCCAGACACTGAGCACAGGGGAGGTATGTGCAGCTTGTCTGGCCCAGGGCCTGGCCTGGTGAGGGTCCCCTGCACTCAGGCCACTCTGATGGTGTGTGGTTGTGATGTGTTTTGTACACAATCACCCAATGTGTACTTTGAGTTATGTTGGCAAGAGTTAGCATTGCAAAAAAAAGAGTTGGCATTGCATATCTACTAGGGGTTAGACAGTGGGTGATACAGAGAGAATCAAGGCCAAGTCCCCATCCTTGAGCATTGTGGAGAGTATGGGGTCATCTGGACCCTCTCCTAGGATCTGAGAGTTTGATCATGTGAGAAACGTGGATGTTGGCACCCATGTGCCATGCCCACTGTTTCGTGGGTATGTGACTTTGTCTTGGCAGCCCTTACTTTTCTAATCCATAAAATGGATCCAGCCAGTTCCACCTCCCTGATGTGTTTAAGTGGCCACAGATCCAGGGAAGGACTCAGCAAATGTCAGTGAGAATAGAGATGGTGATGATGCAAAGAGACAGAGGCGGGCAGAGAATGACAGCGCGTTAGCTATTTTAAGTCAGAAGTCCAAAATTTTTATATCTCAGTAACCTTTTTTATATATAACAAAGTGACGGAAATTCGTATTATTGGCAACTTTAGTTTTGGCAGTCTATTTACATATAATGTATGACTTTTCTTAAATTGCTTATTTTGCTCATATAATGTCATTGCTTTTAATTAGCTCTGTGAAAAGAGATAAACGTTAGTAAGTGTCAGAGCATTGCATTGAAGACCATCACACCATGTTACTTTAATACCGGAGTACGGGGCAGTTGATGAGTACGGAGTGATGTAGTGTACACAGGCGGGCACTTAATATAGCAGGGTGCTCTAAGCTTAAATGAGTTTATTCTTTTAAATAACATGTACCTTCCTGGAGAGGGCACCCACAGTCCTGAGCAAGGCTTTGCAGAGTGGCACTCAGTGGAGTGGGAAGGAGACAGGCTGACCCTGGCTGGACTCAAGGGCGCCTGCAGAGTGGCGTGTGCATCTCCCCACCCCCACATTTGGTGATCAAGGCCATTTAACAATCAAATATGCAAATGTCCTCACAGCAGGGCCTGGTACATGGGGAGTACTCATTGAGTGTTGTGATGATGATGGTGATGAAGATATTATAAATGTTGAAGGAATCATCAGTGTTGAATCCTCAGCGCCTCTGAGGCTGGGGTGGGGAGTCATGGGGAAGGGGTGGAGAGACAGATGGAGGCTAAGTCACAGGGCATCTGTCTTGCATGTCAGATAGGGCAGTGCTGGCTGCTGTAACAGGTACATCTGAAGTGCACAGCTTACTACAAAAGAAATTTAATTCTTGCTCATGTAACAGTCCAGTGCACAGAGACCAAGGTATCTTGACTTCAGCTGTTGACTCTACCACCCTCCGGGACCTTGGAGGCATGAGCTGGGAGCTGGCAGGGAAAACACACTGGCTTTTCCAGAAGGCTAGGCTAGGGCAGGACCCTTTCCCATCCCCCGTGTGCTCACATCCCATTGGTGAGCACTATTCATGTGACCATACCAGACGCAAGAGCATCTGGGAAATGTAGTCCTGTGCTGGGGACGCCTCCCTCCTCCCCCAACCCATGTGCTTGTGTCCCATTGGTGAGAACTGCTAACATTGCTACACCCAGCCATTAGGGCATCTGGGAAATGTAGTCTTGGGCTTGGGACACCTGCCTCCTCCCCACCCTGCATGTGCTCACAGGGCCTCACCCAGGCGCTGGGGCAGCTGGGAAATGTAGTCTTGGGCTTGGGACCATCAACCCCTTCTTCCCACCCCATGGCAACCCTACCCTGTACAGAAACGGGGGTATATGCTTCCCAGGAGCTCTTGTGCTGTAAAGGAGCCAGTTCTCAATACCCTCACTGGTATTCACTTTTGAACTGCAAGTGTGCATTTGGGGGTTCAAGACAAAGAAACATTCACCTCAGAAATGAGATGGCAGAGGCTGACAACAGAGAGGTTATTTGTCACAGAGTTTAAATTAGATTTCAGGCCATTTACTTGAAGTCAGTTGCATAATTTCTCTGAATGTTTTGCTGGGTTTAGGAAGGGAATTGTGCAGGAAATCTTATTTGGGAGGAAAATATCTAAACAGTAAATCAGGAACCGCCATATTTCAAGTATTTGTGTTGTGGGATTTTTTTTCTGCCTCCACACTGGGTCATTTATTAAATCTAATTGCATTGCCCATATCATTTCCCATAAAATTTACGCTAAATCTGCTGAGTAAGGGAGGCAGGCAGAGGACTTAATTAGAAATGTTAATCATGTTTGTTTGTTGGGGGTTTTTTTGAGAAAGCAACTACAATCAACAAAATAACAATAAGCGTTCTTTCTTTTCCCAGAGGCAGTCATTTGCAGTTGTCACATTTGCTGAGGGCTCAGGGGCATCACTTCAGAACACTGTTCTAGCAGGTTCCACATGTAGAGTGGGCTGTGGCTGTTGAACCAGAGCTCCTCCGCCCTCCCTGCTGGGCAGACACTTTTCCTGCCTCTTCTGGGGGCTGAGGCCTACAGGACTCTGCCTCCATCTGAAGCAGAACTCTCGGCTCATCGATGGTCAGCACCAGGCTCATATACGTTCCCCAAAGTTAGCAAAGTCCAGAACCAGACTACATGTTTTTCCCAGACCACTCCCCAGTAGAGTGAATCTTATGCTTCATGGGGATAAGAAAGAGGCCCCATTAGCCTCCTGTGGGTTTAGCATCCTGGGATCTCAACTTGTCTAAGCAATGTTTTTCTTCCCTCTCTGTACAGAAACCCGTGCGGACCGCAGCAAGAAACTCTTCAGGCACTACACAGTGGGCTCGTACGACAGCTTCGATACTTCCAGGTAAGAAGCACTTCTTTCTCTACCAGGATCCTCTGGCCAAAGATGCTCCTTTGTGCCCAGAAAGCTCTAGACCCTCCAGCTTGCAGACCACTTTGCTTTCTTTCCCCTGCATATCTACTTTCTTCCGGGGACCCTGCCTGGCTGGTGGTATTTGTGGCACCTGCAGTTCGGGTCCAGCCAGAGCACACCTGTGGCCCCAGGGAGAGGGATGGCTGGCTTTGTTTTGCAAAAAGGAGCGCAGGTGTTAAAAACAACCACAGCTGGCCACAGGAGCTTAGGTGGTGTCAGGGTGGTGGCATCCACCCAGAGGAGCGTTTAGGATGCCCTGGGTCTGGGTTTCCACCGCAACTGCATTTCCCATATTCATTCCTGCACTTTCCAGGCATCGTTAAGGAAGGCCCATTTCCTTGAGGGGGTGACACCAAGCAGGCAGACCTTTAAGCACAGCAAGTTTGGATGTATTTGGTTTTTGCAAATGTGCAAAGAACCTTGCCCTTTGATGATGGGACGGGGGTGGGCGCAGGGCTGGGTTTTCCTGCAGGAACCCTGCAGCACAGGCTGTGGGACTTGCTTGGGTTCCTGTGTCCCTCTTCCTCTAGGGGAGACCTTGCTAGGATAGAGTCTTGCTGGCCTAGGGCACGGGAAGGGCCCCTTTTTGTGGGGAGCCCACGCCCCGGCTCAAAGAGTCCTTGGCGGACATTGAAAATATCAGGGCTGGAGAGGCCAGCGCCTGGGGCAAGGCCGGGGAGGGTCCAGCACCCTTCCTGGGGGTCTTCCCCATCTCGCAGGAGTCTGCAAAGAGCAGCTCGGACCTGTTCCCTTCTCTCTTGCCTGCCTGCTGAGGGGTCCCACCTGGATTGTTTGGGGTTTTATTTTTTAACTGAGGTAAAATTTACATAACCTAAAACTTATCATTTTAAGTGCACAAATCAGCAGCATTTAGCATGTTCACAATATTGGGCAACCGTTGCTACTCTCTGGCCCAAAGGGTTTTGTTGCACATTAGCTGTCACGCCCACCACCCTGCCTGCAGCCCCACGTGCTTTCTGTCCCTGTGAAGCTGCCCATCCTGGGTCCATGTAAGTGGAACCATACAGTGCGTGGCCCGTTTGGTCCGGCTTCTTCCACTCAGCATCGTGGTTTCCAGGTTCGTCCACACTGCAGGGGGGGTATCCACACTTCATCATTCCTCCACCCCCAGGATTTTCTTACTGTGCTGAAATACACATAATATGCAGACTTCTATTTTTAAGCGTGCAGGTCAGGGGCATTAAGATCACTCATAGGGTCGTGCCGCCGTTTACCACCACCCACCCCCAGAGCTCTTTCATGGGGCCACATTAAACGGTGACTCCTCTCCCCCAGCCCCTGTTCTGGGCCCCTCCTGTAAGTGGAATCATGCAGTCTTTGTGTTTGTGTGCCTGGCTCCTATCACGTGGCTGGTCCTCAGGGTCCTGTCTTTTTAGAGCTGCCTGATATCCCCTGCAGGGGAAGGCCACATGTGGCTTTTTCTTTCATCGGGCAGCAGACCTGGGGTTGTTTCCACCCTTTGGCTGCCATGCAGTCAAAGTGTTTGTTTGAACCTAGGAGTGGAATTGCTAGTTGGACCTCATTTTAACACCGACTTTTCCCTGCCACCCCTTTTGTAAATGAAATGTACAAAGACAGGAATACCATGTCCAGTGGGGGCCGGGACACTCCCCCCCAGCAGGTGTTGCAAACTTTCAGGATCTTGCTATGATTGCCCACTTTTTGACCATGAGGCCAGGTTGTACTCTGTGGGCTGACGGCTTCCAGGAAGCCACACCTGATCCCAGCTTCTCCCGGAGAGGCTCTGTTTAGGCCAGATGAATCATCTCTGCAGCAGCAGGACACATCCTGTCACAGTGGGCCCTGCACAAGTGGCCATGGTCAGTGGGCCTGTCATACTCATACTGTGCTCCCATTCTAGCAAGGAGGATCTGGCGAACCCAGTGGTACCCAGTGCCAAGGCTCAGGGGCTGCCCAGGAGAGTGGTTACCATGGCTACCTCAAGAGCTGACTGCATAGGAGTGGGAGTTTAGGTAGAAAGTGCCCTCCAAAGGCCAGAAGGGTCCCAGCAACAGTTGGGCCTCACAGAGCGGCCTCACAGCCAGGCCTGCATCTCTAGGGTAGAGAGGTGCCTGCGTATGCGGGAAGGTGGGCCTGCATGTGCCCTCCACACTGAAACAGGGCTCACAGGGGCATTGGAAGGGCCTGACTTGATGGACTGGGGATGAGAAATGACCCCGAGAATTGACTCATGACCAGGCTGACTGGGGGTCATGTAGCCAAGGTAGGACCCACTGCTGACAGCAGGACTGGACAGCCCCAGGGACAGAGGCTGCAGCTCAGCTGAAGGAAGATACTTGGAACTGTCATAGCTGATCAGTGACAGAATGGACCGGACTGCCTCAGGAGGTGGTGAGCTCCCCGCCATTGGAGAGAGCCAAGCAGGGTTCCCCATTCTGGGGATTCGCTTGCCAGAATGTCACAGAAGGTGGGACTGTATGACCTTCAAGACCCCTGCCCGCTCTGAATCCCTGTGTTTCAGGGCCCAGATGGGGGCTTTTATTTTACTTGTATGCTGAACACCTGCTCCAGGAGCTGGAACCACAGAGAAGAGGGAGCTCTGGGCCACCCGGGGGTCAACTGGTAGCTTCTAAGCAAGTGTTAAAATGTTCTGTCCTTGAACAAAATGAAGAGTCAGCTGTTCCCATCTCGTGGCGAGGGATCAGACAAGCCCTGGGCCTCACGAGACCTACTGTTTCAGTAAGAAACCAGAGTTGAAGTACATGCTCATCTCGGCTGTGTGCTAGCCATCAAGCCCTCCCAGGGACCTTGCCAAGCAGGGGTTTTGTTGCCCTTGAGAGAAGGACGCTGATGCTGAAAAAGGAAGGCCACGTTAAGGGACTGCCTTCGGCCCCATGAGCGAACATCTGGGACCAGGAGTGAGGCCTGGTCTGCTGGACCACAGAGTCGGGGTAGAGATGTTACTGTCCACAGCTGCTGGGGTTGAGGGAAGCTGGTGAGTAGAGGCTCCAGAATGGTGGTGGTGAGTTCTTCACATCCCAAAGCATGGTGGGAAAGGTGAAGTGATGCTGTGACCTGGGTTAGTACCTGGGCACCTGAGCTTGTTCGTGAGGGTGCAGAGTTAGCCCAAGGGGCCCATGGAGTTGGGGACTGGACTTGATCAGACTCGGACGTGGCTGGGTGGCCCCGTGGAGCTTTCGTATGAGGAAGCGGGCAGCTTTGCATGCCGCTGTTACCCTGTGACTAGCCTGGCTCCAGGTCGGTCACAGTAAGAGGATGACCATCAGTGCCTCTGCTCAAGCAGAAGGGGTGTTGGATGGCACGGTCACGGGATTCAGTGGGCAGTGCGTGAGCCTCGTCAGAATTCATGTTGGAAGTAGCCTGATGTGTGCCAGGGACCTGGGTGCCATGCCAGCCCCACAGGCCACTCATCTGCTGTGGGAGTGTGGCTGCCATCTGGGCGGGAGGCACAGGGCCAAGGCCACTCTACAGCAGGTGCAAAGGTGATGAAAGCACAACGGGAGGCAGGACTTGGCGGAGATGTCTCTGAACCAGTCGGGAGGTTTCTCCCCGTCACAACCCTCATGTCCGTAACTCCTCAGAGTAAAGAGCCAATTGCTAAAACACACCTGTCCGCTGGGCACGAGTCCAGTTCCCAGCTGTTCCCTACTGGGGACTCCCTTCCACCTGCCCAGATGCAGTAAGAGAGGGGACCAGAAATGTCCACGTTGATCAGGGTCAGACAGCAAAGGCTCAAGGGCCACTTCTGTGCGGCACTTTACAGAGGTTTCGGTGTCATTGTACAAAACATATTTCAACACAGGAAGGGGAATCTCAAGTTCCCCCTCCTCTCTAATCAGACCCTCAGCTTCATCAGCCTGGGACCCCCAGGAGGCGTCTCCCTGGGAGGAACAGGGGATAGACCTCAGGGTCTCCATCTAGGCTGAACAGCTCCGTCCTGGCATCTACCCAGACAGCCACCCACTCATCCCTCCATCTGTGGGCTTCTGTTCCCCCACCCACCCACCCACTCATGCCTCTGCCCATCATCCGTCCATCTGTCCATCCGTCCATCTGTCCATCCACTCACCTATCCGTCTGTTTAACCAATACGTACCAAGGCCTGACTATTTTAGGAACGGAGGTAAGCTAGGCAAGCACAGTCCTTGTGGGATCCAGCCTAGTTAGTAAGGATAAACTCTAAAGTTAACACTTAAATAAGCCAGAGGATTTTACTTTATTGTTAACGCTATGAAGCAAATTAGCAGCACTCTCACAGTCTCCTGGGCAGGGGGGTCAGGCCCGCTTCAGGTAGGGAAGCCGGGGAAGATATCTGTCAGGAAGGGACTTTCGAGTCGAATCCAAGGGCTGATGAGGAACCAGCCCTTTAGAAAAGGTCTGGCAAGTGCAAAGGCACTGAGGTGAGGGGACCTGACACTGCAGGGACAGGAGCGAACTGGCAGAGTGGAGAGGGTGATGTCCGGGAGAGACGCGTGCTTCATCACGGGAGCTTGGCTTTCCTCGGGCTTTCAAGAGAAGTGACTGAGCAGCAGCTCCCCACTGCTGGGGGTCGGGCCTGTGTGCTCCTTTACCCAGACCAGCTTTCTCGTAGTGAATTAGAAAGAGGGCAGATTGTGCCCGCTCACCGGTGGGATATCCACCAGCCAGAGCTGCTCATTTTCAAGGCTTGCAGGCCCTGTTTTATGTTCCACTTTGGTAATGGGAAATATGTACACTCGGTCAAAATATTCAAAACATACAGGAAACGATAGAATGTGAAGATTAAGTCTGTCTCCCTCCGTGCCTCTCCAGCCCACAAGGTCTTCAACCCGGAGAGAAGCTCTGTTGCCAGTTTCCTGAGGATCTTTCTAGAGACAGTATCCTGGGGATCTTTCTAGAGACAATCTCTATGTGTAGAAGTGTATGTATATATTCTCTGAAGCCTTTAATGTCCCTGAAAAATAAGCTGCCCTACGTTTTCTCTCCGACTTTCCAACAAAGTCACTGTGTGACCTCCAGGAGTTCGCTTTCCCTCTCTGCACCTTCTCCTGTTTGCAAAGCGGAGGTATTGATGTTCCACCTTCTTCTGTGTCTGCATTCGTGTTCCTGGTAAGAACGAGCGAGAAAATATGTTTAGTGCTCGCAGCTCCTGACAGGCATGAGCTGTGTACAATCCAGAGGGTGCCGAGTTGTGAGCAGCACGTGTGGGTAGCTGCTGTGCCTCTGAAACCCCACCTCCGTGCTCAGGAAGATCGCCCCAGCGACCTGAATGGCATGAAACGTGGATCTGCCCCCCTTCCCCCTTCTTCCTCCACTATTATTTTGTATTTTTATGTCTTTTTTTATTATTTCTTAGACTTAAAAAAGAGGGACCGTTTCTGAGAAGGTTCACTGGCTGGGTGCGGAAGGAAACATAGCATTCTTGGTCTTTCCCCATTGACGGCTGGACCTGGGGACTAAAAATGACGCCCCCCTGCATGCCAGCTCCTTTGGGGCACATCAGGGGGCAGGAGAGATGGATTCACTTTTTATTTCATGCTTTTCGAATTTTTATATTTTACAAGTAGACAGTACTTCTGTAATCTTTTTTGAAAGAAAAAGAGGTGTGGGGCATAGGCACAGGGAGTTGTCAGGACCACCGGCGCCCCAGCTCTTCTGTCTGGCTCTCCCAGTGTGGGGCCTCATCGCCTTTTGGGGGAGGCATTTCTCCAGGGAGTCCTGCTCTTCTCTCTGTGGTCACCATTGTGATGGACAGCCTACCTGGTGCCCAGGCCGGAGCCTGAGTATCTCCCTCCCCCTTCTCCATTTCTCCCCTCCCTCATTCAGCCCATCACAAGGGTGGAGGTGACCTGCCTCGTCCCGGTCCTCCTGCTGTTTCTCTTGCTCTCCAGCTCCCCTTGCCCTTGTCCATCTCTCCTTTGCTCTCCTCCCGCTCCCACACATCCATAAAGAGGAAGTGAAATCCAGTCCCATTCTCAGTGTTGACATAAACATTTATGTTATCATAATAATCATAATACGGTAATGCCTTCTGCTGGGTTTGAACTTTTGAATCCAACTGAATAGGTAGAACTGAGAAGACTTAAAATACGAATATAAATATAACAGAGGGTTAGGCCATACTGTCTGGCTCCCCTTGGCTCTTGCCCCTTGTCCAAGCTCTCTGTTCTCTGCAGCATCTGATGGTCTGCCTGCCTCAGGGCCCCACCCCTATCCATTCTCAGTGAACTCTTGGTTTAACATTTTTCCTCCCTCCATAAATTTTGATCTAAGTACTACCCGTGTGCAATGAAATTAATTAGTGAAAAGGAAACGACACAGGCAGGGCTAAGAATGGAACGAAATCATTGCCTGCCCCAGCCATACAGCCCCGCTTGGCAGAGGAGCCACTTGTAAAACATTTTCTGAATTTTATTCTGATGGTTACCTCCACGTCTCTGCGATCACCCCCCTTATTTCTTAATTCCTTAATTAAAAATGTGACTCTTTGCTAGAAAAGATGAGGCTTTCTTGGTTCTGTCCCCATGACCAATTTTGAATAGTTCTTACCAGTCTGCAAATTGATTACTTTAAGTAACATTCTCAAATTCATCTCTCATTTAATAAACTTTAAGACAGTTTCACTTGACCCTCTGTTATATTTATATTCATATTTTAAGCCTTCTCTGTTCTGCCTATTAAGTTGGATTTAAAAGTTTAAATCCAGCATAAAGCATTATCATATTATCATTATTATAATAACATAAATGTGTATGTCAACAGTGAGAATAGGACTGGATTTCACTTCCTCTTTACAGACCTATGAGAAGAAGGGTTTTTTTATATCTCCACCCAATGTACCCTTTATCTTCCACTCTATCAGTTTTTCAGAGTAATCCCACATTTTACCTTCATGTTTAGGATCATGATTTTCACATGAGCTTTTTACTTTTCCTGAAGTTTCTGATAGCCTTTCTTTTTATTCTTGTGAGAGGAGAATTATGTCTTCTTTAGAATACCACTAAAGTATATCCTCCTATTTATTATGTATCCTGGAATCAATACATTCTTATTGGAGTCCTCTGACACTCTGTTGCAATTAGACTCCTGTTACCAGTACACAGCAGTCATTCTGCAATTTCCCTTCCCTGAGCTCCTGGATAAGTAAGTTGTTTCTTGTCTTTGCCCTTGTTCTGCTGGGGCATATCCTCAAGTAACAATTTCAACTAAAGGCATCCGGAATGTAAACTTCTGTGTCTGAAAACCCTCCAGTTACTGAATGTTCTCAATATTGTAGAATTCTAGGTTCAAAATAATTTTACCTCTGAACTTTCAAGTCATGACTTTATTGTCATCACACTGGGGCCTACTGCTGTCGAGAAGTAATGACGCTTCTGGTTTCCATTTCACTGTACGTGACCCTTTGTTTTCCTCTCTAGAAGTTTGTAGGAATGCCATAGTTTCTACTTTTTCTTACTGTTCTGAAATTTGACAATGTGTCTAAGTGTGGGTCTCTTCTTTGTTGTGTTCAGTCTCCTAGAGGCTCCCTCATATTGAAGCAGCTTCAGCTTCAAGAATATCTTTTTATTAATCTCTTTATAATGCCCTCAATTTCTCTCTCTCTCAGGTCTTTCTGGGTTTCCTGTTAGACCATTTGAGTTTATCCCATTTATACTTAGTCTCTCCAGAAGCTGCCTTTTGCTCTGTATTCTGGGAAATTTCTTCCCCAATTTCCACCTTGTCTTCTTAAGTTATTATTTTGTCAATCACATTTTTATTGTCCAAGAGCTTCTGCTTTCAGTGGTAGGATAAGCTTCTAAAGCTTGAGAGACATAGTTTTGGGATATCTTTGGGAACAAACCAGCCAGGCATGTGCAGGCAGATCTCTGCACATAGCAGCTTAAGGCAGAGCCCACATTAATCTTGTTCCTTTAGGTCAAACACCAGAAAAACAGGAACCCTGTTTCTACTGCAAGCTCATAAGTGAAGACAGACATGGATTCTTGTGCCTATCTATGGGACGAGCAGTAATTGAAAATAAAGGGCATAATGTGTTTTGTTTTGAAGTGAGGGTGCACAGATGACCAGGTGGTCACACAGCAATGACATGGGTCATCCTGGGAACTCTGTCCAAGATCAGTCATGAAAAGGAAGAGACTCTTTGATCAAGTAGGGGTTCAGTGAGGTACAGAGGGCCCATTCCCTTCCAGTCTCTCTGCTCAACTGCCCTGTGACACTCCCACACCTGTGCCATCTGAGAATTATCATTTGCAATTCTGCCTCTACTCAGAGCTTTGAGATGCAGATTTAATGCAAAAATGCAGGTTGCTGAGCACAACCCTGGCACTTGGTGGGAGTCTGGGAACAACTGGGTCAGGGGCCCCTCAGCATGGCTGGGGGGCTGTTGGCTTGGCCAGGCCTAGGCTCCTCTTTTCCAGGACTCAGGGATTCAACAGGAGGTGGCCTCTCTGGCCTTGCCACAGTCAGTGTCCCCAGCACTTTTATGATGTTAAATGCCTGACTTTGGGGGCTTTGAACCTTCTCTGTTCAGGATCTTCTGGTTTTGATATGCTTAGACCCTCTGAAAACAGCATCCAGTGGGAGAAAGGGAAGGGGTCTGAGACCCAGCTTAGAAGCTGCTGTGCATCCATCTGGGGGCCTTGATCTACCATGGCAGGGGGCGGGGCAGTTCTTGTCAAATCCAGAGCTACCAGTGAGCCTGGAGGGAGAGGCCATGGGAGAAACCGAGACTATCAGAGAAGTGCCCCCAGACACAACTCAGAGGTCACACCACTCCTATCATCGGGTCCCGGCTTTGCTTCCTTTCCAGCTGATCACCTGAGACTTGTCACCTAGCCCTCTGCCCTGGTTTTCTCACCTTCAAGGTGACACATGACCCTTAGGCCTTGGTGAGGCCATGAAGGCCCCAGGGCAGCTCCAGCTTGGGTGTCCACGATGAGCAGCAGCATCCTTCCCCATCTTCTGTATCCCCCTGTGACTGGGGCCTTCCTCCCATGCTTCCATTTCCTTCCCACCACGGCTTCTCCCAGACAATGTCTGTGAGAGTGTTTAATAGTGGAACCCAGAGTGTCCCCACCCACAGGGACAAGGGCTTGAGGCCTCCTTCCGTGTGGCCTCAGGCAGGCCAGAAACTTCTTCCCATTTCCCTTCTTTCCTCTCATCGTCCCTGGCATTTGAGAAAACAACAGTACGTGCTTTACAAAGAATGCAGAAATATATAAAGTAAATATCACCTTCCCCAGGGCCCACCAGCCCACAGTGCTAGCGTATCTTCTGCATGTATTTGTGGGGCCACAGCAGGCTGCAGCGGCGTGCACACCATCCTGCATTTGCTTCTGCTGGTGTCTGGCTCCCAGGTCGGCCTGTGTGCAGGGCCTCCTTCCTGGTAGCCGCCTGGCAGTGAGCTGCAGTGTGCAGCCAGGCTCCTCCTGGGCGTGGCTCAGTGGTTTCCAGTTCATCAACATTGCAGCACCTGCCCCATTGTGCCCTTGAAGGCGTCTTTCTGTTACATCAGGTCCCAGAATCACAGGCTCTGGGTCCACACACTATTGCCATTCCCCCTCTGGAAGGCTCGGGCTGCCTTACATTCTGGCCCAAGGTCCCTGACAGGTTCTGGGGTTCTGGGTATCCCTTGCCCCAGGCACAGTATCAGACCCACTTCCTGAACCAAAAACTTGAGCAGGAATGTGGCTTTGAATGACCCGGGAAACCCAGCAGGCTCCACACATCCATCAGTCCTCCTTATAAATGAGGCGGTCTCTGTGCTGTGGACCTTGACAGGAGCCTGCGACGTTGCAGCCCAGGGTAGCCAAGGCAGCTCTGCTGGTTATGGGTCCGCTTTCTGAGCACGGTCGGGTGGACGTAGTGGGATGTGCGGCTCTTGGCCTCTGTGGAGATAACACCCCCGGGGGCCCACATTTCATCTTTATCTCATTAGTTTCTGGGCTGGGAACCCAATGGGCTCTTCAACCTTGCAAGATGAGGTTACCACCTGCCTCAGTGGAGATTCGTCAGCATCAGATGTTGGGTTTGTATTATACCCTATGGAGAATTCCTTCCAAATTCTCCACTGTGAGTCCTGCAACATGTGGTGATACCTTTGTGCAGCAGCGAATCATTCAGTGGTTTCCACCATCCAGTGCTGCTAAGAGAAACGGGCCCCACATCAAGGAGCAGAGTCAGTGTGCGCTGGTGCGGCTGGTGCCAGCTCCCGCTTCAGGAAGCAGGACCCTCCCAGGGGTGGCAGGTGCCGGTGGCTCCCACGGACGGAGACCAGACTTCCCCCAGTGAGGGATGTCAGAGTTACCGACACAGGGAACCAGTGGTCTGATGTTTGCCCAGGATTGTCCAGAGAGAAAGTGATTAGCAGAAATGAATATGAGTATTTCGGTCTTGGGACCTGCCTGTTTGCTCACTGGTGCCACATGCACCTCTATTCTGTTCCATGTCTCCACAGGGATGGGGCCTGGGATTTGATGAATCGCCCCCACTTTCAGGGAGGGATTGGTGAAAATCCCCCATCCTGTGTTAGAGCCTTGTCTGTCTCAAGCCTCACCAGGGAATCTGGGGGGTGGGTGGCAGGATGAATCACAGCCCCCAGAGACATCCAGGTCCTGACCCCGGGACCTGTGACTTTCTGGACCTCCCTGGCCATGAGAATTGTGGATGCAGTGGGACTTTGTCAGCCAAACCGCTGACCTTAAGCATAGAAGATGCTCTGGAGTAACCAGGTGGGCCAATGTCAAGGTCCTTATTACAGCAGTGTAAGGAGGGCCTGAGGTGGAGAAGGAAATAAACAGAGTCCCCTCTAAGCCCCCCAGGGGTACCCAGTGCGGCTGGTACCATGGCTTTAAACCCATAGGTCTCCTGACCTCCAGAACTATAAGCAACTAGATTTGGGTGTTAAGCCACCAAATTTGTATAAGGTGTTACCGCAGCAGCAAGGGACTCACGGGGCAGTGTGAGGAGGCGGCTTATGAAGAACGGAGAACAGACTGACACAGGGCAGTTGGGGTCTGTGTTAGCCGAGAGCCGCCCCTGGGGACAGGGAGCCATGGCCCCACCTTGCAGGTGGAGAAGCCAAGGCTGGGACATGTGCCACAGCAGAGGACGAGGATGAGACAAGGCCTCCAGCTCCTGCCAGGGGGTGTCACCTACATCTCGCTTCCCCCTCCCCACCCTACCGGGGGCTCTGTGGGACCCCAGATCATTATGACACTTTTAGGGTGGGAGGTGAGTTGTGGGCCTGTGGCCAGCTGGGAAAACCCACAGCGGCGATGCTGGGGTGAGGCCACCGGCCCAGCAGGAGGGGAGACCATTCGCTACCTTGGAAGCCCCAGAGTCCTCCCTGTATCCGGGAACAGAGGTGCTGGTCCGAGGCTGGCAGACAGGCCAGCGATGGGCCAAGGTAGGGCTATTCTCAGGTGATGCCCAGAGCAAGGCTGCCCTCGACCTAGTGCAAGAAAATTCCTGCCCACCCTGCTCTTCACCCAGGAAGATGTTCAGATCTTTCTTCCTACGGCCAAGTCAGGAGCAGCCCTGCTGGGTGAGGGTGCTGGTTGTCTTGGGACCTTCAAAAGCCTGCATGTGCGGGGTCCTGTGGGGACAGTCACAGCCATCCCCGAGGTCCGTGGTCGCTCTGCAGGCCCTTCCTCCATGAGACAGTGAGCTCCCTGCAGTCGGCCCAGCACCTACATGTGCCGGCCGCACAGGGAGAGCTGGGCCCTGCTCCGCCTTCCCCAGCCCACGACCATCCTCTTGGTGCAGCTGTGCAGGGCCCCTAGCCGTGCTCCCTGTGAGTTTCCTGGGCTGCTGGAATAAATGCCACACACCAGGCAGCTTTAAGCAGCAGGAATCTTATTGCCCCATGGTTCTAGAAGCCAGAAGTCTGAGATCAAGGCGTCAGCAAGGTGGGTTCCTTCTGGAGGGGGATTCTGCTCACCATCTCTCCTCCAGCTCCTGGTGGCCGCTAGAGCTCCCTGGCCTGTGGCTGCATCAGTCCAGTCTCTGCCTCTGTCACTCAGGCCACAGTATAAACATGTCCATTTAAGCCTACATGTGCTGGGCACTGTTCAGGTGCTTGGGAGTGTAGTCAGTGGGACAGATGACACTTTGCCCTCCTGAGGCTCCCATTCCGTGGGGCTGCCCTGGAATGTGCAGGAAAATAACAGGGCATTTTGGAAGATCCTTGGCTCTGTGAATGGGCAGATGGGCTAATTGGATGGGGCAGGCAGTTGCTATAGGAGGCGGAGAACCGAAGGGACAGGAGGACACAGTCCTTCTGACATCCTCACCTGTCTAGAACTAAGGCTTTGGTCCTTTGGCAGGACCCATGCCCAGCTCTGACCACTTCTCCCTGGGTATACCCTGATGGGACACAGCAGCCCTTTGTATTCATCCCTGGAGGCAGCAGGTGGGCACCGTGCTGCCAGGTACATTTCCCAAAAGGGGCTGGTTTTGCTAGCAGCTGTGTGACCTTGAGCTGGTCACTGAACCTCTCTGAGCCACAGCTTCCTTATTTGTAAAATGGCAAAGAAAATAGGGTCTCCCTCCAAAGTCTGTCATTTGAGAGAGGGAACATGTGTAGGGGCTTCACACAGGGCTTGGCATATCGTGGGTGCTCACCTTGGCGGGACTGTCACCATCCCCGTTTAGTTCTGCACTGAAGGGGCTGTGGCACCTGCTGTTGGCCTGTGGTCCTGCTCTTCCCGGTGCCGGGGGAGGGAGTCCGCTGAGTGCATTTCCATGGAAATCTGTAGTGCAAACCCAGGAGTCCTAAGCTCCACAGCTGTATGGGAGTGAGTGTTGGAGTCTGGGGGACAAAGGGGAATGGCACAGTCATGTCACGGTCTCTCTGAGGGGAAGAAATCTTTCCCAAGGCAGGAAGGAAGGACAGGAAATCAAGATTGATCCAGCCTGCCCTTGGAGACAGGAACGTGGAGCCAAACAGATTGCTGCTAGGAAAGTTTCTGCTCTGGGCAAAACAGAAACAGCGGATCATGAGGAAGGGAAGGGAGCTCGGGAGGAGCTGGTCAAGAGCTGGGGAAGGAGAGGGGACGGCCTGGGTGGCTGCGGATGGCTGGGGGTAGCCTTCATGTGATGGGGTTCTGGCTTTAATAGAGAATAATGAGGAAAACAAAGAGGAAATTAGGAAGTCTTGAGGAACAGGGAATAAATTAAGGAAAGAAACCAGCTGGGGCTAAATGCTGGGAAACTTGGCACCTGCAGCTGGCAGACGGGCTGTGCTGTGTCTTTGGAGGATTAAGTGACATACTGAACTAGCAACTCTCTCTGGACACCATGGAAAATGAAGCTGCAGCTTAGAGGGCAAGTCAGGGTTCCCCCACACACACACCAGACGAGCAGCATAAGGGGGTGTGAGCTGGTCTTCCCCAGGTCAGGAGGGACCTGTCTCCCAGAGCCCCGAGCATGGCTGCTGGGGAAGCACTGTGTGTGACCCCATGCTCCTACAGAGCCCTGCCCCCACACATCTTCAAGATCATCTTGGCCTCGCAAGTGCTCACATAAGGGGTGGCCTTTCTTGTGTGGACAGCAACGAGTCAGGTTGTCCAGTGGAAATGAGACATTTCAGCCCCCAAAGGCAGTGTAGTGGGTGTCATCAAAGCTCGGAGGGAATGCAGGCTTTGTTTGAGCAAGGCAAACTTTCGGTATAGTGGGCGGTCCAGGGAATGCTTGAAGGATGGAAAAGACTCACCACCATGCACCCAGTTCAGGAGAAGGAACTCAGCTCAGCTAGGCACATTGTGGAGACTTTCCATTTGCATCACTGTGTGGCCTGGCTCGAAGCCCGTCTGTGGGTGAGCTGTCCTTTTGAGTCAGGGGCACATTAGCAGATGCCACGTCTGGGCTCGGCCGTGAGCCACTTGGCCTGCCTTTGCCAAGCCCAGTCTCCTAGTCTGCACCATGACAAAGCTCCCATCTGTGTCTGAAATCTATAGTTCTTTGCTTCACTTGGCTTTTTAGCAGTTTCCCAGCTCTGTTGTACCGTATTTTATACAGGTGATTGCCTGGAACCTTGGGATTAGCCATGATGATTAAGTCAATATCCTGGTTAGCGGGAAATTTGGAGTAGCTGATTCTAAGAATACCACTTGGACTGAGGGTCTCCTGGAGATGAGGGGCTGTGATCAGTCTTCCCTGAGAATGGGGCAGGACCCCAGTCTGTGTCACCAGGGCTTGCGAGTCCTCATCACCAGTGACTGGCATCACTGGAAGAACAGTAGGCTGAGTCCATCTCCCCAAGCCCAGAATATAGCCCAGAGGCCTCCGTATTTCTTGGCCACATCTGCTCATCCACAGTCAGCCTCCCCCTCCTGCTGCTCCAGGCTCCAAATACTTAGCTACTTGGAGTATTTGGAGTAAATAATACTCCAAATGCCTTGTGAAGCATTTGGATGCAAGTAATAAAAACTACTAATGGTGGCTGAGACCACAGTGGCAAGTCCAGAGGAGAACATGGCCAGCCTCTATGCAGACTGCCTGGCCTCTCCCTCATGCTGACAAGATGGTGGCTGCAGCACCAAGCATCAATATTATCTTCCCATAGCAAATCCTACATGGGAATATAGAGGAAAGGGTACCAGGGAGCAGTCCTCTAACTCCCTCTCTCTCTTCCTCTCTTCCTCCCTCAAGTAGTTAAATCTTTCCCAGAGGTACTAGCAGACTTGCCCTAGTGTCTTCCTTGATCAAAAACATGCCCTGTGGCCACAGTCACCTATAACTACAGGCGAGGCTGAGAAAGCAAGTGTCAAACTTTCCCAGCTTCTGTGGTGGGAAGCAGGATGGGGGAACGGCCAGAGATTGTGCCAGGAGCTGAGTATGGGGGAGGGACAAAGCTTGGTCCCCTCCCTTTAGGCACAGAGTGTTACACAAGGGACAGCAATGAGGGCTTCCCGGAAGTGGTAGCTATTGAAATGGGCTTTGAAGAATGAATAGGAGTTCAGCAGGTGGAAACAGCAAGCACAGAGAGTGTTCCAGGTAGAAGTAAGAGCACGGACCACTGATCAGCACCGCTCAGCAGAGACCTTCTCAGTTAATGGAAACAGGGCATCATAAAACACATGCAAAGTAACATAATGTTACTGTTACTGACGCGCCAGGTTTTAGGTGTTGGGTCTTTTTTTTTTTTTGCGGTTCTTGGCCAGGGCTGGGTTTGAACCCACCACCTCCAGCTTATGGTGCCAGCACCCTACTCCTTTGAGCCACAGGCGTTACCCTTGTTGGAGCTTTCTTTACCTTTGACTCCAGCTGGTCCCACTGTATCTTTCCTTCCTTCCATTAATCAGCCCACAGCATTCTGTCCATCATTTTCGATTTCAGATTTGATTTTTTTTCTCTCAGTTGTCATTGTGTGGTGGCGAGGGCTCGGGGAGCTGGCCCCCGCCTGGCCAGTACCCAGACGTGGGGTTCTGGGGTGCAGCCTCCAGACAACCTGGGCTCTCTGCGCTCTGTGTTCTCACATCGATCACTTAACCTCATTGTGCTTTATTCTGTCATCCATAAAGTGGGAGTAATAACAGGACCCATCTCATAGGGTCATTACCCAGATTCAATTAGTTTAACTTGTGAAACATTTAGAATGGTGCCTGGCACACCGAAAGTGCTCAAAGACCATAAGTATAATAATTACAGTAATTACTCTAATTATTAATTATTACTCATTAAGCCAGAATTCAGGTCTATCCCCGCATTGAGCCAACCTAGTTATAAACCTCAACATGGTAAGGCAGGGGCTTTTTATTTTTTGGAAAGGACTCTGCATGATTTCTGTGAACCTTTGTGGGGCATCTCACAGGTGACCTCATTTCTAAAATGCATTCTCCTCACATCTTTTCTGAAGCTCAGGTGTTGGATCAAGCCCGGCACACCTGTAAACAGTAACGTCAACATGGCTTCTGCAGGAGAATTAAGACTGTTCCGAGCTTTTATTGTATGTTGTTATGTGTCACATATTATGTATTATTTGTGTTGATTCAAATATCTTTAGAAGATGTAGAGCATAATCTTTACAAGCTGTAGCCCACAAGGGTAAATCTGGCCCAGTGTCTGTGTCTGTAAATAAAGTTTTATTGGAACACAGCCCCACCCATTGTTTACATATTGTCATGGCTGCCTCTGCACCACAGCTGACAGAGTAGTTCTGCAGGGACCAGCTGTCTGCCTGAAAATCCTGGAATATTACTAGCCGGGCCTTCACAGAAAAAGTTTGCCAGCCTTTGGCCTGGATCGGAACATTTGCAGAGCCCGTTTCAAAGGGCTTTGTTAAAGGGCACCATATTAAATGTACCTGCTTCACACTTTTAGCTACTTTTAGACCTGCCCCTTTGGTGAAGCCACCCTCTCATCTATCTAAGCATCAGACTTAGAGCAAAAACAGACCATTTGGTGGTCCTTACAAGTGGAAGGAGGTTGTGGTTGGGGTAGACAGGCAGTAGCTGGGCCTTCCGTTATGGCCTGGGTCTGGCCTGGGTTTCCTGTGGCCTCTTTCTTTGGTGTTCTGTGCCAACTAGTCTTGACTAGGCAGGTGGGCCTGGCGGGAGTGGGGGTGGGGGTTTCAGGCTCAAGGTTAGGCCCCAGCCCTGGATCAGGCCTTCTATGCAAAGTTGAGTTTGATTCCCGTGGAAAGGAGACAGTCTCTGACTTTATAGCTGTGGGGCTGTCTACCCCCCACATGCATCAGACAACTTGGGAACTGGCTTTACAAAGAGAGCACAGTGGCCTGTCCCCAGCCCACTCGCCTTGGTCTTTTTGGGCAAGCTTCGAGACCAACAGATGGGGCAGGCCTGGCCTGTCATTTTAATTAATGAATGAAGGAAAAGTCACAAACAGCCCCTGCCTGCACTTGCAGCCAAATGCCAGGCAGTCGTACTGTTCCCCTGGTTGTTTTTTAAAGAACATTCAGTCCACAGTGAAAGGCTGAAGTTCAAGGGTTGGCCCTGCCACTGGCCAAGCTGTGTGGTCCTGGGCAAACCCTCTTCTTACCAGCTATACTGACTTTTTGGTAAGTTGATGCCACCAGCCTGGGGCAGAGAGAGGGGTGCAGAGCTGGAGGCAGCGTGGGAGAGGGGTTTTATTTATTTATTTATTTATTTATTATTTTTTGAGACAGAGTCTCACTTAGTCACCCTCAGTAGAGTACCATGGCGTCACAGCTCACAGCAACCTCAACCTCTTGGTCTTAAGTGATTCTCTTGCCTCAGCCTGCCCAATAGCTGGGACTATAGGCGCCTGCCACAGAGCCTGGCTATTTTTTTAGAGATGGGGTCTTATTCTTCCTCAGGCTGGTCTTAAACTCCTTAAGCAACCCACTTACTGTGGCCTCCCAGATTTCTAGGATTATAGGAAGAGGGGTTTTAAATAGAGGTATACTCCTGACTAAAAGGAGTGTTGGGGGCAGCCAGCTTGCCCCATTTGCCTATGACCATCCTGGTTCAAAACTGAAACCCCTATATTCCAGAAAGCCCCTTTGTCTAGGCAAACTCTGACAGCGGGTCACCCAGTCTGCACCACCTGCTGTATACAAGAGCCTCTGGCATAGGTTTCATTCACCAATGAAGCACCTCCTCGGGTACCCCAGGCTTTCACTTAACAGGCAGGAAAACCCAAGCCCAGAGTGGGTGAGGGTCCTGTCCAGGGTCTCACCACCAGTTCTTATCAGAGCCCAGACTAGAAAGTGGGCCCTCTCCACCTAGAATAGTTCTTTCATTCAAAAAGTAACGATGGTGGCAGGTGCTGTTGGAGGGTACAGAAGAGTGGCAAGCAGGGCCAGTCCTGCCTTTGGGGGCACTCATGTGCTACTGCAGAGTCAGACCGTAAATGAGTAAACAAATCCCAATCTGAAATATAATAAGTGACAAGAAGGCCCGGGGAGTCAGGGGCATAGGAGGGCTGCAGCCACCAGGCAGCAAGGCCCCTCTGTGGAGGTGACGTCAGGGACCTGTGTGATGACAGCAGCATTCTGGGGCGAGCACGTGTAGTGCACAGGACTGTGGGGGTGATGAGCTCAGCCTGCCAGAGGAGAAGGCAGTAGGATGGCTGAAGTAGGGGAGATGGGGGAGAACAGGCAGAGTCAGATCATAAAAGGTCTTAGCCATGGTGGGGAATTTGGATTTTGTCCTCAATGATGGTGGGAATCTATTGGAATATTTTCAGTGAGAGAGATAGAGTTTAAACCTCAGTCTAAGGTTTTTACAATGAAGAGTGAATTCCGAGGAGACTCTTCAGCTGGCTTTTGTGTTCCCCTAGATGAAAGACGCTGGGAGCTTGGAAAGGGGGAGTGTGGACAATTGTGCAAATGCCAGCTCTCCCTTGGTGCTCCAGCCGATGGACAGGTTGGCCGTGGGGCAGGGAAGAGCTCTGTTTAGTACACTTGCTTGGATTTAGGCACCTGGGTGCTCTGCACCACTCCACAGAGCCGGCACCATCCCTCATCCCTCATCCCACCTGCCTCTTGCCAGGGAGACACAGTGTAGAGACTTCCCCCTCCACGTTTTCTAGCACACAGGCAGGTGCTGTTCTGCATAGATGCACATGCAAGGTGTCCCTTCCCAAGCAAGGACACCTGAGGGCAGGCACTGTGCTGACTTTGGCAGGAAAGTCTTTTACCTGGGAGGTGCTTAAAAATATCTCACTTTGTACATGGCGTTTCCAGGATGAAGCAAGTTCTATAATGTGTACGTAAGACGTGCTCTCACCAGAGAACAGAGAAAGTCTCCCAGCCCCACTCTGGGTGCCAGATCCTATGCCAGGGACCTTTTAAAACTAAGTATTTTCCCGCCCACTGTGTTGCTTCAAGGCTGCAGTTTTCACTTGTATTTGGCAGGTGAGGATGTTGGTGCTCAGTTGAGGTTCAATAACTTGGCCAAGGTCACGGGAGCTGGAGTCCTACCTGGCGGATCAGGTTCTAAGGCCACCCTTCTCCCTGTTAGCCCACACACACCCACTTCATCTCAGCAGGGTGCGCCGATCGCCTCCCGTGCTCATTGCGAACATGTTTAAGCCACATCTTTGTCTTCTCCACCAGCCGTCCTTGGCAGGTAACATGCCTGGTAGTGCTTAGGAAGTGCTGGTGGGTGATTTATTATGAAGTAATGAGACAATTTAATTTGAATCAAGTTCTTTGCACATTATTATTTCTATTAGGAAAAACTGGTATTGCTTATCATGTTAGCAATGAGGAGGAAAATGGTCGTAATAAACACCGGGCAGGGTGTTTTCATAATTGCTGATTTGAAAAATGGCTTCTATAAACGTGCATCTCTGAGGAGCAGGTGCGCCAGCTCCGTGGGGGCAGAGCCATCGTCCTCCCCAACGTGACATGGAACAATACTACTTCCCTGCCCGTCAAGTGGGGGCAGCTCCCAGCAGCCAGGAGAAGTGTCTTCCATGAATGAATGACCCACATCCGTCACCTCCTGCGCATGAAACCACACAGACTCTCCGAGAACAGCGTGGCCTGAGCTGTCACTGAGAGCGCTGTGCTGGCACTGGGCCTCACTTCCTCCGTGCGCTATGGAGGGGGGTGGGGGAGCATCACCACTCTCCAGCCAGGAAGCAGATACTGGGCTGTGTGTGGTCACCGGCTGACAGGACCCGCACTTGGTGAGCAACAGATGACTGGGGAACCACCCCCCATTCTCGCAGCCTACTTGCCTATTCAGTGACACTGTGCCATCTGCAGCCAGCTCTGCCAAGGTGACCTGGGCCAGCCACCTACCTCCAGTGGCCCAAGAGCCAGGACTGGTGTCTCTGCAGAGCTGAGACACCTGTGGCGCCTTCCCCACCCTGGAACCGCTGATGGGGAGCTGACAGCTCTCTGCTCAGCTTCATCATTTCTGATTGGCAGGGCCTAGAAATTTCTAGGACATCTGCACGCATTGCCTTTCCCTGAAGGCACCTCTTTCTAATAGTGTCCCAGTTCCTGCCTCTATCGAGCCCTGCCACTGAAATGCGATTACACGAGGAATGATTTAGAGGTGCTTCTCGTGGGCTTCCGTTCCCCGCCTTGGAGACAGCAGGTCTCCCCCCTCCAACTGCTGGGGCAAGAAACTTTCAGGGACAAAAAAGGAGCCTCCCAGTCTCTCTGCAGGGATCCTCCCTGGCTCTCCCAAGGACCATTGCCCACCTCCGTGGGCCTTGCTCTGAGTTCCAGCATCCGCTGCCAGCTCGGATCAGACATGCTCAATGCACCCACAGCTCATATTCAATGTGCCTTTTTGCCATAAAAAAGTTCTGAAATGATTTTGATAATTTTGCCTTTGAACCCATTTGGCTGTGAATAACTCACTGTGGTCATTCCTTAGTGGCTTTTGTGATTTCTCAGTAAGGATTCCTTCAAGGTGAGAAAATTTCGACCTCCAAGGCATTTTCACACATGATGAAATGATAACATTTATGGGTACCAGATTTAATGAGTCAGCAAGTTGACCCCAAGTTAGATTTCAAAGACACCGAACATTGCTGGACTCTGGAACCAGTGAATTTGATTTTCTAGGTCACAGGCATGTTCATGGGTCCCCCAGCCCCACCCCCACCGCTCCCCTAGTCAACACTTTGAGATAGCTGGAGCCTGGGCCTCGGGGCCTACTTGTGGAGAAAGCCCTAGAGCTCCTGCCCTACAGCCCTGGGCTGCAGAGGGTGAGCTGTCCGGCTCCATGCTCCCTCCCCGGGTTGCTGTGTGTGTCCTTCCACTGGCCCTCGATACTCACTCCCACAGAGCATTGGGACGCCTGCCTAAGGGCCCAGTGTCGTAGCTCCCACCTAAGAAGCCTGCCTAAGGACCGGCATGGACGCCTGCCTAAGGGCCCAGTGTCGTAGCTCCCACCCTGTGGGGAGCTGTGGTGGGAACCCCATCATCTGCCTCAGCCCCCCTCACACCACCCCCAGCTGCCTTCAGGAAATGGCCATGACCTCCGAGTGGGAACCCATACATTCAAGCCGACCTTTGCCTATGAATTGCTTGGATGAAGACATGATTGCTAGGCCGAATTTCCTGCTGCATGGCACAGTTCAGCCTGGGTCGTCCCAGCAGGATTTGGGACTGCATGGAAGAAGTTCAGAGGAAGAAGTGGAAAAATTGCATTCTATCATTTTAGCCTTCTTGGGTGGCGCTGTTCTGTCCCAGGTCCTGCTGATACCTGCATGCACATGTCTTGCCACCCAGCTGTGTCCCTGGACCTTGCCCCAGATGTATGGGCAGCCCACACCCATGACTCTTTGTGGTCAGCCCCTCCTCCCTTTCTGACCTCAATGTGGCCCTTTGGACACCAGAGCCTGGCTCCCTATGGTATAGTGCCCCTGTGTCTAGAATGTTCTCCCTGTCCTTTCCCCAGCCCACTTGCTCCAGGAGGTCTCAGGTCCCTTACAGTTCTCACAGCCACACCTTGCACTGTTGAACACAAGCCCTTGTGTGGCCCTTAAATGAACATCTGTCTTCTCACCTGCCTGCAGGGTGATTTTCCAGCAGCTGCTGCAACAGTGCGACACAAAGTGGGTGTTTTATAACAAAAGAAACTGACTCTTCTGTTGTTCTGGTGGCTGGGAGTTCATAATCAAGGTGTTGGCAGGGCCAGGTGTCCCAGGCCACTCTCTGGGGCAGCCTTCCTGCCTCTCCAGCCTCTGATGTTCACTGCCAAGGAGCATGGCGCTATCTTTCCAGCCTCTGCCTATGTCCCAACGTGGCCTCTGTGGTGCAGTCTTCCTTGGACTCTCTCTTATAAAGGTTTAGAGCTTTCCCTAAATCCAGGATGGTCTTACCTCAACACCCTTAACTAGTTATATGTTCAAAGACTCTATTTTCAAAGAAGGTCATGTTCACGGATAGCAGAGGTTAGAAGTTGGACATGTGGCATCTCCATAAGGGTCAGGGTTGCCCAGCCCCCCAGAGTCCATCACCTGACAGCAGGTGTTCAGTGAGTAATGGCTGAACTATTTAACATGGCAATTGGACCCCAGTCCCAGTTACCTCTGAAACCCAGTCCCAGTTGATCAAAGAAGAACTGTATCTGTTAGACTTCAGAAGTGAACCATCTCAACTGGGATCCTGAGAGCTGTTGGTGAAGCCATCTGGTCTACCCCAGAGACCTTGGCGTTCAAAGTTAAAATGCCCATAATGACTCTCTCCTTGTGTGTGTGTGGTGGGACAGACAGAGCCACCTAGGGCCCTCAGGCTCACACATGTCAGCCAGCTCGGCCCGGCTTCCTGTGGCTCCAGGTTCACGCCTCCTCCAGGATCAGGGGCTGCTGCCAAGGGAGCTTGTTCAGAGACTGACAAATCCTAAAAAATGCCAGCTGTCATCGCTGGCACTTGCTGCCTCCTGGACCAAGGAAAGTGCAGCCTTCCCCGCGGGCTCCCGGCTGGGAGAAAGTCAGCTCCTGGCCACCTGTGGTTTTGTAGGAGATGCCAGAGGGGTGAGGCCTCTGGGGCCCCCGTGTGGCCAGCCCAGAGTCCCCACCACTCCTGACTTGCTTTCAGTTGCAGATCACTCCAGGTGTGTCCCATAATCTCTTCCCTCTTGTGTGCCAGGAGCATGAACCTTTAATAGTCCCCACCAGGTGGCTCCTGGGAGAGTTTCAACATGGAGTTGGTTGTGTCTGCAGAAGTCTATATGGTTCCTAGAGGGACCCTTTTTACATTCTCCATAGCAGCCAACAGCTTGTACCCCATTTTTGTTTGAACTAGGGAAATGTGCTTGCCCCTTTCTCCAGACGCTTCACTGCCATCTGTGCTGAAATTCCCACCCTAAGTCCGTGGACCTACTTTGTAAATGGTGTCCTCTGTAGTTGTGCTGTGCTGTGTACAACCTGCACAACTGTGCTGGACAGGGCTGATGCCCACCTTGTTTGCCTTCCCCAGCTCCTCCTGCAGGCAGACATTGGCAGAGGGCACATTTGGATTATGTCAAAGTGCCCCCCACCCCGCCGAAGAGAATACCACTAGACTATATATTTTGTCCAGTCAACAAGCACAAGTAGATGGGTGGCGGGTGGAGATTCAGAAGGAGCCCATGGTGACTACTTCAGACACATAGTTAGTGGGTTAGGGGTTAGCAGGGCCCAGCTGAGGCTCGGGCAAGGCTTTCCCAGAGCAGCGTGGGGGACGTGCAGGTGCTGCAGCTGCCCCGTAACCCCCAGTGACGCTGGACCTCAGTGCATTAGGTCTGCATCTGGACAGCAGATCCAGGTTGGACTGGGTCAGGGCTGAGATCAGGTCAGACCAGACGGCTTCACCAAGCTATTGACTTCACCAGTAGCTCTCAGGATCCCAGCTGGGATGGTGCACCTCTGAAGTCTAACAGATACAGTTCTTTGATCAACTGGGACTGGGTTTCAGAGGTAACTGGGACCCGGGTCCAGCCGCCATGTTAAATAGTTCAGCCATTACTCACTGAACACCTGCTGTCAGGTGATGGACTCCGGGGGGCTGGGCAACCCTAACCCTTATGGAGATGCCACATGTCCTAGGCTCTGGTTCTCGGGGGCTTTAGTACAGCTCAGGGATAGCATGTGGAGACCGAGTCTCGGTACCACAGCTTCTGGACATGGGTAGTGGCTCACACCTGGGACGGGTTTTGTATTCCTAAACTGGCAGGAGCAGCTTCTGAGAGTTTCTCATCTCCAGAGAGCTTCCTTCCTCAAGCCTGAGTGTAGGGTTTCTGATTACTTGGGGCTGGGGAAATGTTGCAGCTCCTGGTATCCTGTTGCTTTTTGGGAGTTGCTCAAAACAGTGAAGGTTTGCAAGGGCCCCTGGCTGCCTTTCCACTCCCTGCTCTGGCCTCCTGGGCCACACCAGCTGTCTGTGGTTGGTGCTTCACAGTGCTGAGCTGTGCCTTCCCTCTTGCTATGACCAGGACCCAGGGACCATCCAGAGCCTTCTTCACTCCAAACCCTGTGATCACCCTTTGGCCCCCCCCCCCACCTGTCCATTTTCTTCCTATTCCACTGCTGACTTGAGTTCATGCCCATTTTGATTCCCTTCCAGGCACATGCGGGTACCCAGTCCATGCAGGCACTGTGGTCATTTGGGGTGATGTGCAAGATGAGGTCCTTGTCCCCGCGAGCTCATATCTCTTTGGGAAAAGGGTTGCTCCTGGGTTTTGTACCATGAGAGGGTACGAGGGGATGCTAAGAAGAGCAGCATCCTCTGGTCTTGGGGGGCCTGTCTGCACACAGGGTGCTTACTGGGCATTGTCTCAGTTGCTCCTTATAAACCTTACAAGGTAGATGTTTTTGTCCCCACTTTGTGGGTGGAGAAACTGAGGCTCTCATTAGCCAAGCTGCATCTGAGTTGGGATTTAAACCCAGGACTGTCCATAAAGGGGACAGTGAGATGGGGTTGTAGCAGGCAGGGGACGGGAGTGGGGCCTATTTAGTTCCTGCAATGAGGCAGGAAAGTTAGAAACAGTCCTTCTTAACATGAGTCCTTTTACTCAGGAAACAGGATTGAGCCATTATAGTTTAGGGGCAAGACAGCTGCCCAGTCACAAGTATGGGCTAGAAAGTTCCTGACTGGGTTAGGGATCAAGGAGAAGATTTGAACCTGGGTCATGGCCAGATCAGAGGGTCCTTCCAGGACAGGGGGACCAAAAGGAGGAGAGGATAGGTGGTGTCCTCAGTGCAGTGAGCATATCCTTGGGACCAGGGCTGGCCCCAAGGCCTGGACTACCGTGTGTGCTGCTCCTGAGGGCCCCACCAGGTGCAGATTAGAGTTGGGATTCTGATTTTGCACAGTAGGACTCTGAGGCTTGCAAAGTCGGGGTGACCTCAGGGTCAGAGTGGAGCTAGGCTTTGAACCAGACTGTGTGACACCATAACTGGTTCCCTCCCCACACTCACACTCTGCAGAGCTCCAGCCCTCATGCAGTCAGTAGGAGACAGCCCAGGAATGTCCAGGCAGCCCCACTGGCACTGAGAAGTTCCCTGCTGTAGGGTCAGCTGGCAGGAAATGACTCAAGTTTGGTCCTATGGATGGAGCCACCTGGTCACAGGAATAAGGGCTTGGTTACAACAGGTTCCCTTGGAGCTTGGCAGAAGTGGACATAGTTGGCCCAGGGGGAGAGCATAGGGCAGTGAGCATCCTTGGGTTTGGCATCCTTCCAGAGCTTCAGGGGCCACCTGCCCTCGGCAGCTCGTCTTGCAGGGAGCAGACATACAGAGATGGAGCAGAGATCCTGGGCTTTGGTCCCTGGAGCCTCTGGAGAACCTTCCACGGAGAAGGAGGCCCACAAGCTCATTGCAGGTTTGCACCTGCCCAGCCACTTGTGAGCATGGGGCCAGGGTAAGCCAGCTCCCCTTTGAAGTTATCTTTTCTCTGCCTCCCTGGGGCCACAGGGTCCTGGCTGACTGCCTAGGCTACTTTGGTGGCTATAGACAGCCATTGCAGGGATGGTCCCTGGAGCATCCTGTCACACTTTGCCAAACTGCAGGCATGACCCCTTCTGACTCCACAGTAGTCCTGAGAGGCTTGTTCTTGCTGCTTCTTGATGTGCGGGAAAACCGAGGTTTACTTATGAATGGCCACACCTGCTGTGTGGCACCACCTATGGCTCCTAGTGCCCTGGACTTCTGCCCATGCTTCTGGGAACTCTGAATAGAGCAGGTAGGCTTTGGGAGGCTGAGCCCAGTGGGGCTTATAGTCACAGCCAAGCTCCCCAGAGCTGGGACTCCCTGCATGTGGCAGGGTGTCTTTAGGGTGGGAGATGGAGCAAGGGTGTGGGTACTGAGCCCCCTGCCAAGTTCTGGGAGCCCTGACCAGTCGTGCCGGGTTGCCCAGGTCTGCAGCCATGGAGGTGTGCCTCATCCCATGCCTGGTCATTCCTGGAAGACAGGGTTACCCAGGCAAGTCCCTCCACACGGCTCCCTTCGAGAGCATGTGCAGGCTGGATCACAAGTGTGCACTTCCTGCTGTGTCCTTCAACTTCTGAACCTCACTGGCCTTGCTGGTAGAATGGGAGCCTTGAGGAGCTGCTGCCTGCCCCTGTCCAGTAGGCCAAGGCCAGTATACACGTCCCTCCTCCCCAGAACCACCTGGTCTGGGATGGCCATGCTGTTACTAGCTGGCCGTAGGCATTTCTCCAAGTGTTTGCCATTCACGTCCCCAGGCCTGCTTCTCTGGGACTGGTCTGCTGGGTGCTTCAGGCCCTCCTGGCAGCCCTTTCTGTCTGGGCCTCTGGCTGTGGTATCCTGCAGGACCCTGGAGAAGGCCTCTCCCCACCATGTGCGTTCCCCGCCCCCTCCAGCTTCGACTCACACCCCGTCTGTCTCTGAGGGCCACCCAGGAGGTGGGGGTGGAGGACGATTTAGCCACTGCCTCATGGCCCATCTGGCAGTGCAGGTCCCCCCGCACTCCCCAGGTGCCTCCGTGGGGACCGTGCAGGGCATAGTGCCATCGGCTCGGACAGAGGAGGCCTCAGCAACTACAGCAAAGTTGGAGCTTCATGATTTCTTTCCTTAAAAAAAAAGCTGTGCCGAGAGGCAAACGGCAAGGCTTTAGGTTGTTGTCTCAAAGGAGGCAGCCGCATGCCCCCTTCTCGGGGTCCCAGCAGCTAATTCATCATCCCCCAAAAGAGGCTTTGCCGGGGCTGGAATCACCTGCCGCCTCCCTCGCGGAGCCCCCGCCCGCCGCGGAAGCCCGGGCCAGGCCGCTCCCCGCCCCCTGCGCCCAGCCCAGCCCGCGATGTCGGGATGACGCCCAGGCGGCCGCCGGCGCGCTCTGGGCTCGTCAGATGATCGTGGGGGCTCCTGCCGCGCCGCAGCCGCCGTCGCGGGACGGGAGAAGGAGGGGCGCGCGAGCGACGCACGCACGGGTCCCTGCGCCCGTCCCCGGCGCCTGCTGCCGGCTCGGCTCGTGGGGGAAGCAGATAGGATTTGATTTCTTTTTTAACCCCCGCAAGGAAAAGCAAAACAAAACTGCTGCCTCATTTCTCCCCTGGCCGATTTCGCCGGGCTTCCTGGAAGATGCGTGCGGCTGGGGCAGGCCGGACGGGCCGCTTCGCCTCGCTGCCGCCGCGGCCGCTGCTGCCAGCGCCGCCAGCGTGCGGGCCGCTTACTTTCTTCGCTCTCGGAGGCGCGCTGGCCAGCCCCCCCTGAGCCGGCCGCCCCACCATGCGCGACTCCTGCCTCGGGCTGGCTCCCTCTCCGCCCGCCCCCCTCCGAGCCTCATTGTGCCGAGCTCGCCGCCCCCCTCTCTCGCTCCTCCCGCGCCCTCGCGCCCGCTGCCTCCGTGCTGCCCGGGTCCGGCCAGCTGGGGGATTAACTGGCTATGATGATGAACGTGCCCGGCGGAGGGGCAGCGGCGGTGATGATGACGGGTTACAGTAATGGTCGCTATCCCCGGAATTCTCTCCACAGCGACTGCATTATTCAGGAGAAGACAGTGGTCCTGCAGAAGAAAGACAATGAGGGCTTCGGGTTCGTGCTCCGAGGGGCGAAAGGTAAGCCATGGCTCTGGGCCTGGGTGCGTTCCCATGTCGTGTGTGTGTGCACGTCTGCGTGAAGAATGTTCCCCAGCTCAGAAACAAGCATGAAATAAGCATTTTTCCTAGGGGCACTTGGTTGCTAGACAACCATGTTCTTTAAAATTCTGCCTTACTCAGAAAACGCTGGGGCTTCCTTTAGGAATGTTTTTAATTTTCTGTACCGAATACTGCTCTGGACAGGTTCTCCCTCATCTTCTTCGGCCCTCCCCCCACCTTTTTTTTTTTTTTTTTAATGATGGAGATGATCAATATTTTATGGGCTCATTTAGCCAGACCGGGGCTGTAATCAGGGCTCCTGGTCTCATACACACAGGATGACCCATCCCCTGAGTTTCAGCTACCTAGAAACCGCCCTGTACTGGAAGTGGGCTTCAGCTCCGAGGCCAGTAGGCACCCGTGTGCTGGCCTCTAAGGTGACTTTGCAAAGGAAATGTGGCAAGATGGTCCCCTCTGCCATGGACCGAGCTAGCAGCACACACATTATGTGGCCCATGGTGGGAGGCTTAGGGATGCAGTCTGTGGCAGCATGCCTACTGCCTGCCTTTAACTTGGGGGCTTCCCTTCCAAACGAAAATGGCATCGCGTCCCCATGAGAGGGGACAGCTGCCCGCCGCATGTGTGGGCAAGCCAAGTGGAAGTTTCATCTCAGAGCTGCTGTGCTATGCCGGGGGTCTTGCACCTATGATGCAGGCCTCCCTACTGGCATTCGCTCCTGCCTTGGGTTTAGGCAGTCTGGCAGTGATCTGTCCCCGAGAGGATGTCCACACCTGCCCATGTGGTGTGCTCTCCCCTCTCCCTGCTGGCATCTCCATCTGCACACGCGCCCACCCCTGGCCACTCAGGACTCCCGGGAAAGTCTATCCCTTGCCCTAGAGTTGCATTCGGCAGCTGTGTGGGCCTCAGACTCGGATCCCCACTGTGCAGAGGAGTGGTGGTCCAGCCCTCCCCTGGACACGGTCATAGAGACCCAAGCTGCCACAGAGAGAGCTCATGAGCAGATACCAAACCTGCAGCCACCCACTGGGTCAGCATGATGTTCCGTCCATGTTCCCAGTTGAATTCCCTTGGTTGCGAGTCTACGTAGATGTAAATTTGGCAAGTGGTTCAGTGTGGTGTTTCTGTAGCTCTGTGTGGTAGGGGAGGAACTTTTCCATTTTTAGAACTGAAAATGTTTAGTCACTGATGCTTTTAAAGAAAATGACAGGCGTGTAGACATATACCACAGAGCACGTTATCCGTGGTTTCAGCACAGAGGCCAAGAGCCATAATGGTGGTACCAACAGGAAATTGGCGTCATTGCTGGAGTTGGGGCTGACCCATGAGTTTGAGTCTTATGCCTGTCCTAGGGAAGAGTTGGCCTGGACCGCCCACTTCCAATGAGAGACACTTCTACCCTTTCTCCCAGGGTCCCTTAGAGAGGTCAGGGACTGTTAACTTGGAAAACTATCTCCCAGACTTGTAACAAGGTGCTCCTTCCCTCCCCAGCGGATACGCCCATTGAAGAATTCACACCGACGCCGGCGTTCCCAGCCTTGCAGTACCTGGAGTCCGTGGATGAAGGTGGGGTGGCATGGCAAGCTGGACTGAGGACTGGAGATTTCCTGATTGAGGTAGGAACACAGGTATCTTTTCTGCTTGGGGAGAGCGCTGACTCTCAATGGGACAAGGGCTATGTTCCTGGCAGCATGGCTGTGAGTTCTGGTCTGGAGTTGCTGTGAACTTTTGCCGTTTGGTCGTTGCAACCCGCTGTGTATACCACTGCCTTTGGACCTGGTGTTGGGATTATCTTCAAGGTTTTGGCTGCAAGGAGGAAGTAGTGTATGTGGGACTTGGCTGTTGGTCATGAAATAAAAGGCAGAAAGAGACATGTGGTTACCACAATGCTGGGGACATACGCAGCTGTGTGGGCTGTTTCATGGTGCCTCTGTAAGTAGACACCAAGGGAGTCATCCCTTGTTCTTTGTCCCCAGGGCACACTGGCAAGCACTCTGGCGCTTGCTGGTGTGAGGCCTGTGGCATTGGTGGCTAAGAGCTGATTGATTTGTGGTTTGGATGGATGGTGGCGTCCAAAGACCAAGGAGCAAACACCCTGGGTAAGAGGGGTGTGTGGAGTTGCTGGTGCAGAAGGGGAACTTGTAAATCCAGATGCTTTGAGAAGGAGCCTCTGCTAGTATGCACAGTGACCAAGCGTCCTCTTCACTTGCGGAATGTCACTAGATAGAGTGCCTGTGTTTTGCAAACTTCACCTGGAATTGGCACCTTGGTGTGAGTGAGGTGTCCTAGGGCCCAGCACGCTGAATGCCTTGCCTTTTTGCAAGTTTAGGTGTTACTTTCAATCTTGTTGTGCAAAGGAATGTGTTACTCTTTGGAAATATGAAGGATGGAAAAGATCATTTGAAAAGGTTCAGTAGATTCAAATGGCCCTTGTTAGTAGTTCACGTTTCTCAGACAATCATGAATCCCACGTGAGGTGGGAATGGTGGATGTGTGGTATCCAGACAGCCATGTAATGTCCCCTGCCCTTGGGCCAGCCTGATATGCCTGCTCTGTAAAGGAGACAGAGCCCCTGCTGAGATGGCCACCTCTCACCTGGTGAGATGGCCAGTTCTCCCCAATAGGCCTGAGGTTCCAAGGATGCTTTTTAAGCTGTGAGTTTGTTTATGATCCACTCAGTTGCTCTCACTCCTGAGACCGTTAAAGGGTGACGGAATCCAGAAGGGAAAATACTATTGGAAGAGAGAGAGCCAGGTAAGATGGAGAAGGTGTTTTAACTTATTCCAAGGATCTTGTGTTGATGTTATATGCTAAAAGATGCATTTAAATTATCATTGACCAATAGGAGCCTGGTTTGAATGAGGAGTGAGCTAATTTGTATTCTCCTATGTTGAAACTGTTGGGTGGGCGTGCAGAATGTGGAGACTGGAGCCCACCACCACTTCATGGGTTAACTTGATTTGTAACCTTCATGAAAATGCAGAGACTGGGTTGAATCATCTTATGTAGGATGCGGTTGTGATGTAAGTACCCGTGTGTGTGTGTGTGTGTGTGTGTGTGTGAGAGAGAGAGAGAGAGAGAGAGAGAGAGAGAGAGAGAGAGAGAAAGAGCCCAGAGGGAGGGAGGGGCAGAGGGGGCGTGGTCCTGGGCTGAGAAGCAGGGCTGAAGTCTGCCCTTGGAGTGTGAGTGTGTGAGGGGGCTGTTCCAAGGCGTTGAAATAGACTGCAGTTGGTTCTTGGTTTTTAATAATAAATGAAGGCTGCAGATGCAAGAGCACCCACATTGTTCCGCTCACTGGATTGTTTCTTTGATAAACCAGCCAAGAAAGGAAATGTAGATTGGGATAGTGCTGGGTTAGTGGCTGCTGCTGGTGGTCCCTTGTCAGATTGAAGCCTCTGTGGAAATCTGGAGCATTGCAAATTTCTACACTTTCAGTTTTCACGCGTCTCCTTTGACATTGCTTTCAACCTCTGATATGCAAATATATTTGCCATTTTGGAGCAGGTTCTATATTCTGGGTGACCTCTCATTTCCAGGATTCTAGGAATGGCTAGACTCATTTGCACTGTGCTGGCACTGTGACGTCACGTGTGACCTGAAGGAACGCTGGGCTCTCCTTAGCCATAGTCCTGAGAAGCCACTTACAGCTCGTCCTATACTAATGTGGGGGACAAGGGCCAGGCAGTTGGGACTGAGCTCCCCCCAGTTCATTTCCAAGGTTGCCTCTTCTTCAGGTGCTGGGATGTAAGACAGGATCCCCACTGAGCAGTTTTCCTAGTGCCTGGATTTTGCAACTAGAATGTTAAAATCCTGTATAGCCTTATAGGTGCATGGTTTTTTCCAGAGATTTTTTTTTTCTATTTTCAGTGAAAGCTTCAACCTTGAAGGGCTTGTTTTACACAGCCTCATGTGTCTGGGGTTCTTGGTGAGGCACAGGGCCAGCCTCACGTGTAAAGCCACCCAACATGCAGGCACGTTGTCCTCGTGACCCTAAGTAGCCCTTGGCAAGCCTTCCTTTCTCCCTGCTGTTTGAAAGAACCTCGAAAGTATGTCAGATTTTATTTTCTCTTTAAAAATGCATGCTGCAGTTTGAACTTTTGGACCAAGGGGCACCTTTTGAAGTGAATGTTGGCTTTTAAAGTCTTTGGCATCTACAGAATTTCATTTTTCCATCATTAACTTTGTCAGACTGCCCCAACTTGGTCATCTTGCTCAGTACTGAAATCCTATAATGAAGGGTTTCCTGTTGTGTGTGATTTTCTTGGGTACTTACTTTCTAGAATTTCTTTCTTTCCTGCCTAAGCATTTGGGAAGAGTTTGTTCTTTTGTTGGTGTTATTGTTCCTTTGTTGGCCGTGCCTCCACCCCCACCAAAATCAAAGACTTTGAGTGAAGTTCCCTGTAAAAGGCTTCACACTGGGAATTTTGATGAGACAGGTAAGAGTGAGTTTGCAGATTGTCTTGGCATAAAACATTCCCTGTTGGGAGTTCGGATGGGACCTGTGAGGAGGTGGGGTGAGTATAGGAAGGTGGGCACTGGGGCAGAGCCTAAGTCCCTGTTGGTTACCACAGGCAACCCAGTGCACACTGTTTTCACAATGGTAGGAGCTTGTCAGGGAGCTTTTAGTGGCAGAATCAGCCTTCTGGGATAGTTCCTGAAGACCATCTGCTGTCTCTTTGACCTTATTTTGGGGAGCCCTCCCTAATGCCCCAAGGTAGGACAGGAGAGGTCAAAGATTGCTTCCAAAATTTATGATGCATCCTCTGGAGGATATGGGTGGCTGGTAGGTGATAGGTGTGCACCAACTAATTGAGGAAGTATAGGGGTAGGGGTGCTCTTTAGATGTCCCACGGGGCTTGCTTCCACCTGGTGACATGGGCTGGACATCAGAGTCACTGGAATGCCTGTTAGAGACCTGGTCCCCAGCCTACCTCACTGCATCAGAACCACAAGGCAGGAGCTCCGGCATCCGTGTTTTTAGAAAGCAGCAGTGATGCCACAGGGGGTCCTGGCGGGCAGGCAAGATGATGCCCCACTGGCCTAATCCGAGTTGGCACTTGAACCTCTTAATTTGGCATTCTAGCTAAAGTCTCCTCAACCCAAACAGAAGCAAGAACTGCCCTAATCTCCTTGTCTTAAGACCAGGACTTCTCTTCCACAAACCCCCTCATTTGGAAACCTTCGTGGGCTGAAATATTCTGTATCTGAAGAACTGCTCATTAGGCCACTCAGCAGTGAAAGCCAAATTTGCAGCAAATATCATAAAAGGCCCACGTCCTTGTTCATAGCAATTGAGGGTGTGTCTGCCTGCCCAGTATTACCCCATCTGAGCCTCAGAACGAACCTATAAAATAACACGTGTTGTCATCCCCATTTTACAAATGGGAAAACTGAGGCACAGAGAGGTTCAACACAGTTGGCAGGTACAGAAGCTGGGATTCCAACCAGGCTGTCAGACTCGATAATGCCACAGCTCAGAGACACACGAGGGACACTTTGATGGCTTACTATGTACACGGGCAAAGGGGAGGAAGAGAAGCAAATGACAAGGTTCTAGTTTTTATTTTCAAATTAGCACATACTTTTTTTATTAGTAGTATGCCCATTGCCAGTAATAATACGCTCGTGTTGCTAGGTAAAAGAATTACATTGTCATAAACTTTTTAGAAAGTCACCCTAAGGGAATAATCTAAAAAATAGGCAAAGATCATAGTGTTGCAAAAACATAAGGGAGTTGGGGTGGGAGGGTGGCAGGAGGGTTAAGTGAACATCTGTTGGGGGTTTGTAAGAAAGCATTAGAAATTATTTTTACATGGCGTTCTTAATACCAGTAGGAGATGGTTATGTTCTGTTTAATAAGAAGGGCAGAATCAAAATTATCTGTTGCAAATGTTATCTAAATGATACTACCTTCCCCCAACATAGGCATAGAAAACAAAAAAGACAGAAAATATTAACCCCTACAAGACAGGATTATGCTACATTTTTCTTTTTTGAGATTTTTTTTCTATGTTTCTCAGATTTTTGAGAATGACAGTATTAATTTCATAAACAGGAAAATATTTCTTAGAGGCAAGCTATCTGGAGGGTGGGATTCCGGCCTCCCAGCCAGGGCGGTGCTATTTGCCCTCGGAGGACAGCGCCTTTAGGTTGCGTTAATTATTTTTCTGGTGTTCCTACAGCATCCTGGTGCAGGCTCGGGAGATGCCTATGGTTTTTGTGATTGTTTTCTCAGCCCTGAAGTGGCCAATCTTGTTTTTGTGTTAATTTCCCTAAATAGGTTTTCCCTTACAATTAAGGCAGGCGGCAATATCCTTCATCCTTGAAAAGTGATGCTTGAATTTGCTAATTACTTTTCCCTCATATTAAATACTTGTAGTAGAAATGGCCTGAAACTGTTTTATAATCTTTGTTTGTGTTTAAGTGAGGACGCTAAAAGAGATGCCCTGGTGTTTTCCTCAGAGACCATTTGAGTATCTCATAAAATGTTTCTTAGGCTGGTCCATGAAAACCGGACTTGAGAATCGGTTAAGGCGGTTCTAACACTTTTGTTTGCTCAAACCATTGCTTTCAACCCAGCTGGCGTGATGTACAGTTGTTACAACGTGCTGGTAATGGGTCAGCCTCCCCCAGCTGCAGAGTTAAATATTATCTGGAAGAAAGAAAATGAAGTCCAGGTTCATCCTGATTAGTCGTTATGCTCACGTGCTCAGTCTTAGGTTTCCAAATGGGGGAGTCCATTAGTGAAGTGAGTGATTGTGAGAACTGATCGCCTACAGTGAGCTACGCCCCACCCAGGTCTGCTGGTCACAGGTGCTGGGCAGGGGCTGGCATTAAGTCGGTATTGGTTGTTGATCACATCTTATCCTTTGCCATCATTAATGACGCCTGACTCAGGAGAGGAAGCCAATGAATATTAGTTGAACAAATGGTAGTAATATAAGTTATAATGACACGTGGTTGTTCCCACTGTTCTCTTGGGCACATAGCAGTTGCAGAGCATGTCCACCACGCTCCAAGCACACACAGTCAGACACGTCCAGCTGAGACGTAGGAGCCACAGCCTTCTGCCCCTGTGGGTAGATTATCAGCTAATACAGGCACCTGCCTCAGCCCACCACCAAGTCGTGTCCCGGGCAGGCACCCTTCCTGCTTTGGCCTAAACCTCTGTACCCAGGGCATTTACTGCCTTGGGTAACTCTGTTTTGGCATGGGTCTGGCCTTCAGGTAATCTTGGAATTCCTATACATGGTGCCTGTTTTGCCATCTAGTGACAAATCCCTGGGCCGAGCTCAGAGCCCTGTTGTGCCTTCCCAGATGCCAACATCCTTTGGGGCCAGTTAGCCAGCCACACCACACAGCTCACATTTCTCTATCTTGCCTTTGGGAATACTGTGCTTGACTCCGTCACCTGTCCTGCTGGTTGCCTGATGGCCAGTCTAGGAACTCCAGCCACCCTACCTTACCCCACCCCCCAAAAGAATCTTCATATCTTATTTAAATGGTTTTAAATTGTTATTTAATTTAGTAACTAAGTTAAACACCAGACATCAATTGATGTTAGCAGGAATCCAGGATGACTGCTGAATTCTTGACCTGGGTCACACTGGTGCTTTGGCTGTCAAAGTCAGAGCTTTGTTGGTTTCGCATCAAAAACAATCAGTGGCTGTCCTGAGTCCCTCTGAGGGTGGAACATTTCTGTTCTGAAGGTTCTGTGGCTTTTCACTGTGCTGCCGCTGCTGGGATCTACTCTCTAAGGTTCCCAGCACTGGGGGTCTTTGTCCTCTGAGGCTCACAGCCACCAGGGTCTGCTATCAGAGGCTTATAGCAGGGGTCTTTGTTCTTCAAGGGGTCTTCAGGGTCTGAAGAGGCCTGTGCGCCGAGGGGAGCCTCTGGCTGGCTAGGAGGTTGGATCCCTGTTCCACACAGGGCCCTCCTCAGCCTAGGGGATCTTTCCCTGTGTCTTCCATGTTAACTGGGACAGGAGGTTGGACTGAGGAGCGGCCCAGGAATCTTGCACAGAAGGCGGCTGCAGCCCCGCTACTGCAAATCTGAAGTCTTGGCTCGCTCATTTTGGGGTTCTAATTTAAAGCATCAGTGATTTCAATTTCAGGTTAAAAAAAGATTCAGAATCACTTCAGGGGACCATGGCTGCTGTGCTCAGATGCCGTGGGACTGGCAGATGGCAGTGCTCTGGGTTGGAGCGAGGTGGAGGGGAGCCATGGTCAAGGGCACAGGCTGCGCCTCCAATCTGGGTTTGAATCCAGGCTTGCCTCTTCTTGACTGTGTGAACTTGGGCACATTGCTCATTTCCTGGCCTCAGTTTCTTAAACTGTAAATAAAAATGTGTGTGAAGCACCTAACACAGTTTCTCACATTGTGAGCTCTCAACAAATGGTAAAGTGTTTCATGTCTGAAACGTCATTCACTCATTTCCATAGCATACATTGGGTGCCCACCAGGTTCTGGGCTGGAAGAAAGACATGAATCAGACACAGTTCCTTGGGGAGCACACAGTCTGGACTAGGGGGATGAAATTCAGAATTTAGCAAAGGCCCCCACATAAGCCAGGGTAAGAGATGGTGTTTGCAGGGATTTGATGGGCGAGTGGGGCTTCTACAGAGATAAGGGGGGCATCAAGCAAAAGCCCAGGGAGTTGGAACTTTCAGGGTGGATTTGGGAAGTGGTTGGATGTCATGGAGCTGGGGCTGACGGGGCTGGTCCAGTGAGGGCCAAACGAAGGAGGTAAAACTTTGTAGCTGGTCAGTAACAGGGAGAAATAGGAGGAAGAGGAGATGGCAGCAGGCCTTCTCCAGGGTGCTGAACCTCTCCACGGCACTGGCTCTCTCCAGGGTGCTGAACCAGAGAGCGGGCAGAGGAGAGCCTTCCTCAGAAGGAACTTGGGGGTTGGCCTCAGCAGTCCTCACCCCCTTGCCCTGTACCGTCCATCCCTGCCCTTTGTGCCCTGGGCCTTTCTGAGCATAGAGACTCATTATCTAGCAACAGTGCTCATCTGCTTGGTAGAGAATCTCTTCCCTGAGGAAGAGCTGAGCAAGCAACATGATCGAGCATCTGCCTGGTCCTGGGCTTCATGCCCACCATCCTTCACCACTGGGGTCTCGGCACATACATCTCCTTCTCAGAGAGGCCTCCCTGGGTACCCTCTGGTTGCCCCTGACTCACTGACGCCTCGTGCTTTCATAAGCATCAGAATCAGGGTGGTTAATGTGTTGTCCATCTCCCTCAAGGAATGTTTGTCCCCTGTGGGCCAGAGAGCTTCCTGACCGGTCTCTGCTCTGTCTCCAGCACAGAACACAGCACCTGGCCTATAACAGAGGCCCCAAAACATATGCTCAGTAACAGCCACCCGGGGAAGTAGGTATTTATGCCCATCTTGCATGTAATGAAACTGAACCTCAGAGAGATTAAGTGGCCTTCCTGGTTCCCACCAAGAAGTCTGAATCTAGACAAACTCCAAAGCGTGTTTCTTTTGCGTGTGTCTTGCTGATGCCCTGGGTAAGTCCCAAGTCACGGCGATGTGACCTTGTAGCCTTCTTCCTCCGTCCGCAGTGCTGTGCCCGCAGCCTCAGCCTACAGAGCATGAGGTCTGCAGGGGGCATGGCAAGCTGACATCTCTACATTCGAGGCTTCTGACACGGGGTCCTCTGAGGCATACATAGCTCTCCTGACAGGAGAACCTGGAGTCCTCTCCATCTGCCCAGCCTCCCTCCCATTGTTCTGGGGCTCACCTCCCAGTGCACCTGGCAGGTTCTAGTTAGTTGTCTCCGCCTTTGGTGCCCTTTTGTGGGGAGTTTCATGATACAAGTGGTTAGATTGGCAAATGAACTGAAGGAAAGGCCTGTGCTAACTGTCCTGTAGGATCTTTTAACTGATGGTTTGTCAGCCCTGGGAATCGGGATGTGTGCTCACCAACAGTAACTAGGGATGAGAAGGAGGTGGGGAGAGAGGCTACAAAGCTGTAGCTGCTGTCAGAGCCACTGTGGAGCCCTGAGAATGTTCTCCCTATTCTGGTCCCATGAGACCAGCCGCCCACAAGCAAATTCTCCTCTTCCCTCTCCCGGGACATTCCATTCATTTCCATTTAACACAGCTTTCCATGTGCCTCCTCTGTGCTCAGCTCCTGTGGGCAGGGCCTAGGGAGGTCATGCAAATAATCAGGGGCTGTCCCTGGGCATGTAAACCTCCCTGGGGACTCTCAGTGCTGGAGCAGCAGAGGCAGGAGTGGGTTTTTCTGGCTCAGCAGGGACCTGGCCAGCACGCCCAGCCAGCAAGGAGATAGATGTCACCACCTTGACCTGGTGCTCTCTCCCAGGTCTCCAGAATGTGTCACACACTCCTGCTCCAAGGCACTTGCCCACACTTTTCCCACCCTGGCTGCCTCCTGCTCCTCCTTCAGATCTCTACTCCCTGACAGTTGCCTGTGACACCCGCTCACGGCACCACGTCACTGTCACTGCCTGTGTTCACTCCCTCAGATGAGGGACCACCCAGAGCTGAGCACATGCAGGTGCTCAGGAAGTGCATCTTAGGAATCTTAGTGCATCTCGGGAAGTGCCTCCCTGCCTCTCCTCACCCCCTACAGGGCAGAAACTTCAGGAATGGGAAAGTGAAAGTAGGGGAAGGGAGAACCAGCCCTTGCCTGAATTCTCCCCCCAGCCCACCAGAATACTGAGGAGTTTGGGGAGCAGGGTGGGGGATGTGTGCCCCACCCCTAGGGAAACTTGAGGGATTTAGAGTAAACTCTGCCTCCCCTAGCTTTAAAGTAGTATTATTTCATTATGGTTTGAGTGCCATGATTGTCTGCTCAAATCAAATTGGGATGCGGAGAAGCTGAAGGAAAAAGATGATGCTGCCACAGCTGGGGTTGGTAAAGTTTGTCTCCATGGATTTTGATTTCTTTATATGTGTATACTAGAAATAGGTTTTGTCATGTGTTTATACACTTTTTTCCCCATTCCAGTACATCTTCTGTGGTGGGGTAATTACACATACCATAACATTTACCACTTTACCCATGTTGAAGTGCCCAATTCAGAGGCATGTGGCTCATTCATAGTGCTGTGCGGCCGTCGGCTGTCTAGTTGCAGAACATTTTCATCGTCCCACAAGGACGCCTTCCACCTGTCAGCACTCACTCCCATTTGCCTCCCAGCCCCAGATAACCGCTGATCCCCTGTCTGTCTCCGTGGGTTTCCCTGTGAGTGGGTTTCCCTGTGATCGTGTAATATGCGACCTCTGTGTCTGGCCTCCTTCCCTCTCAGCATGATGGCTTTGGGGTCTGCCTACTGTAGCCCATGTCGGTGCTGTGTTCCTTTTGTGGGTGAATAATATTCCCTCGAGTGGATAGACCACATTTAGTTTTTCCATTCATCAGTTGAGGGATCCTTGGGTTGTTTCCACCTTTGGGTTATTTTGAATAATGCTGACGTGACCATTTTTGTACAAGGGTTGGAGTGTCTGTTTTCGGTTCTTTGGAGGTACAGATCTAGGAGTGGAGTTGCTGGATCACACAGTAATTCTGTCTTTACATAAACTGCTGACCCAAACCCCACAGCTTCATCCTGAGTCGGCTAGACAGGTGTTCACTGAGCACTTAACAAATGACCATCTCTGTGCCAGGCCTGGAGAGCAGGAGGCTTGCAGAGGGAAGGGAGCCGAGCCCCAGCTCAAAGCCCAAAAACTTAACTGCCGAGATGATGCTGACTGCAAATAAGACTTACACCAGTGACGACAGTAACTGTGTAAAATGCTTGTGTTCTTAAGCATTAACCATGTGCCGCAGCTTTTTTGGGATTCTGCATGCATGAGCTCATGTAGTATTTTGTTTAGGTATTTCCATGGGCTCCTTTTTTTGCATGAGGAGACTTCAGCACAGAGAAGGAGGCTCACTTGCCCGCAGATTTTCTGCAAGCCAGTGGCAGGGCCAGGCTAGGCCCCAGATAGGGCTGCTTCAGAACTTCCCCACCATATGACATCCATCAAGTGAGGAGGGGGCTGCTGAGGACAGGTGCGTGGGGATGACTTCATGGGGCGGGGGCAACAACAGAATGCCTCCCAGTGAAGGTATGAGCCACAGAAGAGTCTTGGCCAGGGTGTGGGACTTAGCTAACCAACCACCAGGGCTTCAAGACATGGGTGAGACAGGAGAAGATGGGGTGAGGGCCAGATCTAGGCTCAAGGGACCTTGAAGCCTCTGGGAAGAGGCCCCCAGGTGGGGGGGTGCCAGGTGGAAGGATGGCAGGGATGGTTCCCAGAGTGATTCTCAGAGGAGTGAGTCCCCCGGGCAAGCATGGAGCAAGGTAAGGGAGGATGGGGCAGGAGTCGGTTAGTCGGGGTCTCTGCTGTCACCCAAGCCAGGTCACTCAGGCATGCCTTTTCCCATGCCTGGGCCACAGTGTCCTGTCTGTATACTGGGGATAAGTGTCCGTTGTGAGATCAAGGAGATAAACCACTTGGAGCTGGCAGCCCATGGAGAACTCTGAGGTTGAAACTGAATTTCACAACAGATTGAACGTGGACACCGAGAGAGGAGGCAGAAACAGCACATCCGGGCGGTTGGCAGCAAAGGAGGCAGAAGAGCTGGATTCAAGAGCAGCATCAGAGAAGGTTCTCACAAAGGGGCTCAAGGGCTCTTGAAGAGGCTGAGGCTGAGGGTGGGGGTGTAGGTGGGGACATAGGTGGAGTAGGTGCTGAGGACCCCGGTGACCACTGGCTGGGGAGGGGAGGAGGAAGGCAGGGGATGTGAGCACAGGCAGGCATGTGGGTCCTCAGTGGCTGATCACCTGCCTAGAGGGTGGGAGGTGGGAGGTGGTCTAATATGAACGCTCCGTGGCTACAGTCTGCCAAGCCAGGGAGGGCCGGCCGCAGCTTTGAGTGATAGGCATTCACCACGCAACCTGGGGGTCAGAATGTCCCCCTGCTGCAGGGGTCATTGTGATCACAGGTGGAGCCGCAGCCTCCTGACTTCCAGCCCTGCCCGACATCTGAGGCTCAGCCGTGGCATCTGCTGCCATCGGTGGATGGGTATCACACACCAGCCCCCAGGCAGGATGCTTCACATAGACGGCTCCTGCTGGCACTGTGGAGTCGGCGCTGCCATTATTTCTGTGTTTTAGATGAAGACTGTGTGTCTCTCACAGGGTCACTTGCAGTTGTCATGGGCTGTGGCTGGTGCTGAACCCTGAGCTCTTTCCCAAGGGCTGCATCATGTTCTGCAGCGTCACACGGAGTTAACCGTGTTGTCCAGCATGGGGTCCAAGTGGGGACAGCATCAGTTCCGGGCCTGCAGAGGGCTGCTGCCTGAGCAGACTGAGGATCCTTGAAAATCAAAGGTCATTGATTGGAGGATCCCTGGAGGGCTTCCTGCAGGTGGGGGGAGTGGGGACTTGCAGCATCAAGTGGGGCTGTTTAAGAGTAGAAGCTAAGCAAGGATGCCCATCTCCTGTGCGTATTCTAGAACATTCTGTACAACCAACAGTAAACCACATAAACTGGCTCCACGTGCAGAGGGAAGTTATGGTTCAAGTAATTGAAAACGCCAGAGATGTTTGGCTTCAGGCTCAGCTCGATCCAGACATTCCCCAGTGTCCCCGGGACCTTGGCAGCCCTCTAGGTTCTCATGTCTTCTGTGCGGACTTTGTTCTCAAGGTGGTTCTCCCCACAAAGGCTGTGTGTGCAGTCTCTGTCAGCTCCAGGTTCCCCGGGGAACCCCAAGAGCATCTCCTTGGCCTGCCTTGGGTCACATGTCCATCCGTGAGCCAGTGACTGGCTGACCGGCCAGTCCTGGGTCACACGCCCTCCCCAGGGACAGGTTGGGCCAGCTCCCCTTTCACCACAGGACTGAGAATGAGGGTGTCCTAAAGGTCGGTCAAGGTTCAGCCATGTTAAGGAGAAAGAGGGGTCACTGGGTAGGCAGATTCAGCAGAGGGCAGACCCTGCCCAGCCCCACAGTGGTGGTTATCTGCCCCACTGAGCTTGCTGCACTTGTGTGGTCCCTACGTGCACATTGGGCTCTGACTGTAATAGGCACTCTGGGTTCCCTGAGGATACAGAGGCTCTATTCTCACAGGCCTGGGGACACAGACCCTGTGACAGGTTGGGCTAAGGGGATACTGCATTGATCTATGTCTGCATAGTATTCAGAGTCTGGCACCGTTTAGAGTCTTCTAGGTCCCTTCCCGCCAGGCTTGCTTGGGTGATGTCTCAGTGTCCAAGGCCTGAGCACTTCTCTCCTCTGGCCCTGAGAAACCTTTTGGCCGCAGCTTGTGTACAAAGTGTAATCTTTGAAGTCCTGACTTACTAAGCAGAAGTCAAGTTCCTGGATCACTGCTGAGGTCCAGCACAAGGCAGTCTTGGTCTTAGGTAAAATAAATGAGCTGTCTAGAAATCCATGGTGGTCCCAAACTTTCACATCACAGTTGTCAAGAGCACCAAGTGAAGGGCTTAGTTTTAACAGAGTGTCGATGTGATGCGTTTAACTGGCTTCCGTTCACTCATTTGCTCCACCAGTCGGTTGGGTAGGGGTGCAATTTATTGATTACTTCCCACCTGCCCCGTCAGCCACCCTCCTATTCCACCTGCAAAGAGAGAGTCTTAGCCAATTTTCTGTCTTCTGTGATGCAGATTCCAGAGGAAGAAGAGAGGGGAAAAGAAACGAGGAAAAGAGGGTGACTTAGGCAGAAAGCTGGGAGGAAAAACAATTATACGTGGGCAAGACTTAGAGAGAGAGAGAGAGAGAGTTTACCTTTCCGCGAGGGCTGTAAAGGTGGGACTCCTGAAAGATGTTGTTTTGTGCTTGAGGTTAGATTAATCGTAACCAAAGGAGAGGTGCTGTTAAACATTGGAATCCTGTGTACTATCTATTTGGTATCTTTGAAAAAAAAAAAAATCGTTCTAGGAAATGACTGGACCACGTGGAGCACGTCATCTATCTGGGTTACACATCTACAAACTTATTTTGAGCAGCTGTGATGTCGTGCCAGGCCTGGAGCTGGTGGTTGGTGAAGCAGATTTAAATCAGATCTGGTCTTACCTTCCCAAAGAGCACAGAGCTCAGGTCCCATGCTTCCTCTATGGCGGCACTCTCCAGCATGCCTGAACACCCTGCCATGCAGCATTCGGTCTGTAGATACTTTCAAAGTGAAGGAGAGAGTGGAAACGTGAGCTGAGGAGGGGAGGGCGGCCTTGGGGATCTGCAGGTTGGAAGACATGAGGCGTGGCCAAGGGGTACCATGAACTTTGAAGATGGGAAGCCTGGTTAGGTAACCTGGCTTGGGGGTTTCTAAATGCCGTGATAAACAAGCTTGGGAAACACTGTGCATGGCGCAGCGCGTCAGGCGCAGACTGATGGTCTCAGCTCCAGCCATTAAAGGAAGCAGCTTCTCTAGCCAAAGACTCGTGGTCATTTACCTTGAACAGCCCCAGTTCAGGGGCACAGCACATCAGAGATCAAACCACTGCTGTCCCCACAGTTGGCCACCAGCATGCAAGGTGCTTGGTGTCCACACAGTTCTTGGAGTAGTAACAATGACTGTTTCATGATGACCTGTGCCGATTTTTTAGCACCTGCTGTGTGCCGGGATCTTCTTCCACCCTCACCAGTCTGAGCAGAGAAGGTGGTGTCAGTATCATTTGGCACATGAGGTAGTTGAGGTTCGGTGAGCGTGAAGATAATGTGAAAGGGCGAGGGTGTGATGGGGCAGGGCAGGAACACTGGGGCTCACTCCCCTTGGGGCACGGAACGTGGCCAGTGGGCTTTTCACAAGCCTGGCTGTCCCGGTGTCTCTGACTCGCCCCAGTTCCCCAGTTTACCTCCTGGAAAACCAGCAAAGCTGGGAAGGGTTGGTCAGTGAGCTGGGGGTGACTCAGCCCTGAGGACCTGGTGGCAGGCAGTGCTGCCTCCCGATCATGGGATCACTACTTTGCTGTTAAAATAGCAGTTTAGCGCCTGTGGTGCCATGTGAGGTCAGTGGCAGTTCGTTCTAACTCCGTGTTTGTCCCTGCTTTGTCTGTTCCAGGAGGAAATTTTGTTTGTTGTCAGTTAATTTTCCCAGAGTGTTTTTTGATGAGCCTTCTGGATAAAATGGCCTGAGTTGTTCCGTTGTTTTGTATTTCCTGGAGAACAGGCTGTGTGCCCAGCAGCCACGTGGCCAGCCGTGTCCCCAGCCTGTGGCCCCACTCCTTGACCCCACCTCAGCCCAGCGACTGCAGGATTCTGGTGTCAAACAGAACAGAGCTGTGTCTGCCTGTTTGTCTGTCAAGGTGTTCCAACCATGGTGTTTGTGATTCATTGAGTACTAGGCCCCCTCCCCTGCCAGGCTGGGGTCATCTCGGAGGGAGAGTAGCCTTCTTCCTCCCTCGTTTATCTGAGGTACAGGTGCACATCTTGGCAGAAGGTTTGGGATGTTGTTTGGTGAATAATGCATAAAGGAAGGGATTAATTAGGTGATGAGGGCAAAGAGGTATTCAGCTACTGTGAGGCTTGGCAGCAGGTCGGATTTCAATGCTATCCTTACTCTTGGCTTTGCTTAGCTAAGCACTGTCTCTGGAACTACCCAGTAGAAAGGTGTGTCCATCAAAGATCAACTTTTATCTTTTATAGGCAGCTGGAGCCGGGGTGGGGATGTTGGCACCTTGCTGCTCCCAAAGCTTGGCAGGAAGGCTGCTGGCCTGGGATGGGGCCCCTCTCAGTTCTTCCCACTGTCCCCTACAGCTATCCAGGCTCAGAAGTGAGGAAATGGACAGATACCACGATTTGCCGGGTTCAGTTAAAAGGAAAAGAATGTTGTACAATTCCGCTCAGACGGATTCCACTGGAGTGGCCAAGCCCACAGAAAGGAGACAGAAAGGAGATAGAGGGTGCCAGGGCTCGGGGACAGGGATGATGGGGGGTGGTGTTTGAACCCGACAGTTTCAGTTTGGGGAGGTGAGAAAGTTCTGGAGATGGATGGTAGTGATGGTCACCCAGGAATGGGAACATGCTAAATGCCATTGAACTATGCACATGAAAATGGTTAGATGGTAAATCTTATGTGTATTTCAACAAAATTTTTTAGTTAGAAAAAGGAAAGCAATATTCTTGACTTTCAAAAAACTTTGTGAATAAACAAGTACCAGCCTGTTTCTCTTGCTTGAAACAGAGTCAGCAGTGGCCTCTGCCTACCATGCAGAGTCCTCGGGTCAGCTGGGAGCCGGGCCCCACCTTGGTATTCCTCGCCCCCTCCGTCCCATCCCCTCCTGGGCTTCCTGCCCATCCAGAGTGCTGACCAGCACGTGGTTGGTCTCTGTGTTTTCTTCCTGACTTGTCTTCCATGTGGAGCGCAGTGAATGCCTCTCTTGCTCAACCTGCAACAGCAAACAGCAGGTGCTCAATAAATCCTTATGAAATGAACAAAAGCCACGTAGACATCAGAAAGAAAGAAGAGAGTGTGTGTGTACAGACACGAAGCCGTCCCCAAGACAGACTCCTGGGTGGCAAGTGCGGGTTGTAAAATAATCGCTGTGGTACGATAATAGTTGTGCTTTTTATAAAAGGATGCAAAAATACTATATTTATTCTCTATGTTCTCCATTTCCCAAGGAAACATAAATGCTGTGTTTATGTCTGTAAGGTTCTCCACCAGGGTGATAACAAGGCTACCTTGGAGGAAAGAACAGGGTAGGGGGGTGAGTCACGGGGGCCTCAGCTGTTTTTAATGGAGACCTAATAACTACGTATTTATGGAGGCAGGTGATATTTTGATACACACATACAATGTGTAATGATCAAATCAGGGCAATTAGGATATCCATCACCTTAAACATTTATTAATTCTTTGTGCTGGGAATATTCCAGATCTTCTCTTCTAGCTATTTTGAAATATATAACAAATTATTCTTAACTATAGTCACCTCAGCACTTTAGTAAAGTAACTTTTCTCTTTTTTTTAACTCATATTCCTTATCTAATGACGGGATGAAGGGCAGGCACGGTGGCTCACACCTGGGATCCCAGCACTTTGGGAGGCTGAGGTGGGAAGATTGCTTTGAGGCCAGGAGTTTGAGACCAGCCTGGGTGATATAGCAAGACCCCATCTCTATGGAAACTGGAAACCTCAACTGGGCATGGCAGTTTATTAAGTCTGCAGTCCCAGCTGCTTGGGGAGGCTGAGGGAGCAGGATCTCTTGAGCCCAGGAATTCAAAGTTACAGTGAGATACGATGACACCACTGCACTCTAGCCTGGGGGAGAGGGCCAGAGCATGTCTCTTAAAAAAAAAAGAATAAGCTGGTGAAATTAGTCTTTCAGACCTGAGAGTCGGCACTGTGTTATCCTCGTCACTCTGAGGCCTTTGTAAACTGGCACCACCGTCAACAGGTGTAACCTCCAGGAAATCCCTGTCCCACTTGTGTCACTTGCCCCTTCCCAGAAGATGATGGGAGATGTCAGGGAAGGTTTAAAGTGGCAGCACAGCCCCCATTTCAGTGGCTGGGAAGTGCCCCGCTGGCATGGATACAAGGAGACTCACCCCAGCCCCGCCTTGGTTGTGATTAGATGGGCTGAGCCACCGTCCCCATCAACCAAACAGAACTACCACCCCGTTCCCCACAGAGTTCACATGGGTGACCTAGCGAGCCCCGTCCCAGCAGAGGTACTGCCAGCTGCCCCCCGTCACTGATGTGTGGCTTTGTTCACTGGGACTCTGTCTTCACGCTGAGTATTTTCACACACACACACACCCAGCTCTACAACTGTGGATTTAAATTCGAATCGAATGGAAAATCAAAGTTATAAGGCCCATGGGCATTTTTAGCCAAGGAAATTTATCTCAAAGGCAGCCTAATTGCCAGTTGCTAGGCAGATCGTTTGAGGTCAGGGCGATGCAGGAAGTATCGGGTTGGTTTTTGTCAGGTTTCCTTTTAAAGAGGCCTCTCTGGCCAAGGCTTTGTCAACTGGAAAAGCCAGTAAAATGCAGTCTCCCTGAGGGGAGTGCCAGTGACATGTAGCATCTCCCAACCCCTGTCCTTTTGCCCTTTCCCACCCTGGTGTCCAGTCCCCTGTGGCCCTCTCTCCAGCCCCAAGAATCCCAAAAAAGAGGCTGAAACTTGGTCACCCAGAAGAGTCATGCCCAGTGGGACCACTAGTACCAGACCCTCTCCTAGGGAGACGGCCTTTTTCATTTAGCAAAGCTGCAAGCTTGGGCAGGGGCTTGCATGCTGCTCAGCTGCCCGTGAGCTAAGGGGTGCGTGTAGTGTGCGCTGTAGAACTTTAATCACAGTGCGTCAGTTACGGTAACCTTTTGGGCTTTAATGAGCAAGCTGCAGGCTGAGGAATGGCTGTCTCTCAGTTTGGATGGCCGGCAGCTCTTCCAGTCTAGGATTCAGGCTCTGTCTGTTTACCGAACGTGCTGATGCCCAGGTCACTGGCTCCGCTGTGTCTGGCTGGCAGAGTCGGAACGCGCACATCACTTCCGCTCACGTCCTATTGACTAGAATCTTGGCTGGCAGCCGTCCCCCCGCTACAGGGGAGCCTGGGCCATGTGGTCTTGCTGCGCATCTGGACAGAGGGTCATTCTCTGTGGCTGATCTCAACGTGCCTCCTGCCAGATCCTAGCAGACAGGCTGAAGCACATTTAAGAAGAATGCTTAGTGGAGAAACATATAATTTTTTAAAAATTCTACACATGATCTGTTGTTATTTCTCTTTTTTTTCTTTTCTTTCTTTTCTTTTGAGACAGAGCCTCAGGCTGTAAACCCTGGATAGAGTGCCGTGGCATCATAGCTCACAGCAAGCTCCGATTCCTGGGCTTAAGCGAGTCTCTTGCCTCCACCTCCCAAGTAGCTGGGACTACAGGCGCCCGCCACAACGCCCGACCACTTTTTGGTTACAGCCGTCATTGTTGTTTGGCGGGCCCAGGCTGGATTCGAACCTGCCAGCTCAGGTGTACGTGTCTGGCGCCTTAGCCTGTTGAGCCACAGGCGCCGAGCCGATCTGTTGTTATTTTTCAATAGGGAGAGATGCTGCATGCTGGCCGGCACGTGCTTTAGCGGTCTGAAATGTCATGTCTCCAGTGCAGAGTCTTCTCATCCCTCTGAGTCCCAGGCGGTCACGGCAATGATGCTCGGGGCCTGCATTCTGCACTTACTGCGCTAACCAGATGACCTAAGTGATTTCTGGGAGTCCTATAACGTCGACTGGCATTATTGCCCCCATTTCATAGATGAGTAAATCGAGGCTTTGTGAGATGGAGGACTCCAGAGCCCATCCTGGGGACTGTTCCTGGGAAGGGGGCCAGGGAGGGATTCTGCCCTGGTGTGGCCCTCTCCTCCCACCCCACCCCTGCTGGCGGTGGGCTCCCAGCTCCATCACACGCCTGTGCTCCCAGATCAAGGCTCGGGACCCCTTTAGAAACACAGCTGTATTTGTGTCCTGTGACGGCCATAACAAATGACCACGAATTAGCTGGCTTGAAACAACAGAAGTTTCTTTCATTGTTTAGGACACCAGAAGTCTGGAATCAAGTGGCCGACAGGACAGTGCTCCCTCTGGGGGCTCTAGGGAAGGTCACTTGCTTATCTCTTTTTCTTTTTCTTTTTTTTTGAGACAAGAGTCTCAAGCTGTCACCCTCAGTAGAGCGCTGTGGCATCACAGCTCACAGAAACCTCAAACTCTTGGGCTTAAGTGATTCTCTTGCCTCAGCCTCCCGAGTAGCTGGGACTACAGGTGCCTGCCACAATGCCCAACCATTTTTCGATTGCAGTTATTGTTATTTAGCAGGCCTGGGCCGGGGTTGAACCCACCAGCCTCAGCCCTACTTATTGAGCTGCGGGCGCCAAGCCTGTCTCTTTAACTTCCAGTGTCTCCAGGCACCCCTCACGTGGTCACACCAGTCTCTGTAGCCATCTTGCCTCTGTGTCTCAAATTCACATCTGCCTCTCTTGTATAAGGACACCTGTCATCAGATTTAGGGCCCACCCCATCATCCATGATAATCTCCCCTTCAAGGTCCTTAATCTCGTTAAAGATTCTTTTTCCAAATATATTCACCTTCTCTGGTTCCAGGGGTCAGGATGTGGACACATCTCTGGTGGCCACCCGTCAATCCCATGACACTAGCCTTGATCAACCTGTGGCTGTCTGCTTGTTGTTGGGGATCTATCCCTGCCCTACCTCCATGTCCCTGCACCTCCAACGCCTGGTTGGCCTGGGCATGGGCCCCTCGGCCTGCAGATCTGCCCTCTCCTCCTCATGTTTGAGCCCCCAGCCCCGTCCTCTGGGCCGTCCCTGGGCCTTCCTACCTCCTCCCAGGCCCAGGCCCAGCTGTTCAGAGCTCTATTATTGTCTAAAAGGCAAAGCTTTAGGGGACAGCAGAGTGAAGACCGTGTGGGGCCCATGGAGCCCATTCAGCCCTTGAGATCAGACTTTACCCTGTGGCCTGCAGGGCCACCCTCATGTCCCAGCTGGCCAGGCAGAGTGCGGCCGCCCTCCTTCCCCGTCCATCCCCGCCTTTATGTGAATGCTGCACAAAGGTGTTAATTCGCACAGCTTTGACTTTACTCAGCCAGCGTGTCGCTGAGAAAACCATGTGGAAATCAGCGCTCAGGAAACAAAGATGGTCTTTGCTGTGATCTGAATGTGTTCCCCAGAGTTCATCTGCTGACACCTGGTCTCCAGTGTGATAGTGTTAGGAGGTGGGGCCCTTGGGAGTTTTGGCCCTCATGAGGGATTAGTGTCCTTATAAAAGGGAACCCAGAGAGCTCCCTTGCCCCTTCTGCTGTGTGAGGACACAGTGAGGACGCCATCTCTGAGCCCTCACTGCACACTGTATCTCCGCCTCCAGAACTCTGAGAAATAAATTTCTATGGTTTATAAGCCACCCAGTTTATTTTGCTATAATAGCTCAAATGGAGTAAGGCCTTCTTTCAGGTGCCTGGGGAGCCCGTTTCCACCCAAGGCTGCCCATTTCCTGCAGCCACTGGCCCAGACATAGAGGCCTCTAGATGCCATCAGAGAGTGACACGGCCTGGCCAGAGGGGGACGTTCTGTGAGCAGGGGCAGCCCCTGCTTGCTGCCTAGGACTGTCTCCTACTTGTGCCTTCTTTGAGCAGAGCCAGAGTGGAGAATTTTCTAGGAAAGCTTCCCCTGGTACACAGTGATAATTATTCAGATTTTAAATATTAACCAAGAAACTCTAAGCAGAGCAATCAAGCTGGCCCACTGTGCCCACTCGGTGATTGGCAGCCCATATCCGATCAGGGGAGGAAGGTGACCCCAGGGACGGCCAGCACGGGTCGCTGAGCAGACCCTGCTCCCCCAGGCCTCAGTTCTTTCCACCAGGTGTGGTATAAGCCACGGGTCCAGCAGGCACCTGGTCCTTGGGGCGGTTCCTCAGTACCTGGGAGCTGCTTTTGCTCTGTCACCAGCTCCGGGAATCTTATTTCCTGGCACCACATTCCTCCCGTGAGCGGTCTGCGGACTCACTGTATGCCAGGCTGGCTCCCCCCGGACTCTGGAGTGCAGAAGCTCCCGCTCTGAGCAGCACAGCGGGTGATTAGTATATTTACCAGATTATGGGATCAGCTTCTTTGCAGGAGAAAATTAGGCCCGAATTGCTGTGCGTCTGCAGCCCACTGCAGGCTGCTGGCTGTCCCAAGGGCATCCTCTAGCTTCTCGATGGGCGGGAGAGCCTGTCTTCGAAGGGGACCCGCCCCACACAGGCCTCCTGGGCAGCCCCTGAGAACTAGTATTCAGCAGGCCGGGAAGCTGGCTTGCAGCTCACAGGCCCCAGACAGCTCCCCAAGCCCACCACATGGTGGCCTCACTCACCACTCAAGGCTGGCAGGGGTGCCAAGGCAGCAGCTCCTTGGCATTCTCCTGGGCTTTCTAGGGTTTGGGGGTGCAGGAGTGCAGGGGGTCTGGGGAAGCAGGCCTTCCCTTGCCAGGCTGCCAGCCACGCTCCCAGTGCCCTGTGTCTCTCCTGCTCTGGCCTTTGTGAGCCATGGACATTGTCCGTGCATGGTGGCAGCTCCCCAGCAGGCTGCCAGGGGAGGCTGAGACGCACCTTCAGGAGCTTTCTCACCTGTTGTTCCTTTGTCTCTCCTTCCTGACCTCACAGGGAAGATGGCAGAGACCAGCACAGCCTCATATATGCCCCGGCTGTGAATAACAGAGGTGGGGGCCCTCCAGACAGGCTAACGGGGGACCTCCCATCAGCAACAAGACTGGGCCCTTTGGGGGGTTGTCAGAGTGAGACCAGGCCCTGCCGTCACAGGGCCCAGGAACTGGGAAGTAGGCCGTGGGCAGGTCAGGTGCCACAGCAGGCTATTGTGGGGAGGATGGGACCACGCACTCACAAACAGGCACACACATGCATACGTGCACACATACATGGATAAACACGTGTATGCCACACGCACACAGCACAGTAGGCCAAATAATGGCACCCGAGAGCCTCATCCCTGGGATCTGTAAATGTGACCTTAGAAGGGAAAGGTGTCTTCAGAGACCTGGCGAAGTTAAGGGTCTTGACCTGGGACGATTACCTGAATTATCTGGGCAGGCCCTAAGGGCCTTTACATGTCCTCATAAGAGAGCTTTGGAGGGAGATTTGGGACTCGCAGAGGGAGGAGGCCACCTGACCACATAGGCAAAGATCAGAGTAATGTGGCCACATGCCAGGAAATGCCAGGAGACTCAGAAGCTGGAAAAGGCAGAAGCACCCTCCCCTGGGGCCTCCGGAGGCAGCATGCCCTGCAGAACCCTGATCGCAGACTTCTGGTCTCCAGAGCTGTATGAGAGAAGAAATTTCTGTCACTTCAGTTTGTTGTCACCGCCACAGGGAACTAATACCCATGTTTGCTCACATACACCACACACCAGGACTCTATGTCACGCATAGGGTGGGACAGAGAGGGGTGGCCGGAGAGGGCTCTGTGGGGTAAGACACAAGGGGGACCCAGAGAGGAAGGGCTGAGGCACCGGTGGGCCATGCTGAGCCCCACCTGGACTGGTGCTGTGTGTTCTAGAGCCCTCTGGAGGAGCTGGTGAGGTTGGAGCAGTGGACAGGCTGCACCCTGCAGGGCCTTCAAGGCCTGTGGAGGTCCAGGGCCACAGGGAGCCCCTGGAGGCTTGTGAGCAAGGTAGGGATAAAAATGAACCTTTGTGAACGCTGTCCCCCAGGGTTGGCCTCCCAGGAATTACAGCTTGCATTTGCTCCATGTAGCCTTTTCTTTTTATTATTATTATTATTATTATTATTATTTTATTTTATTTTATTTTTGCAGTTCGGCTAGGGCTGGGTCTGAATCCGCTACCCTTGGTATATGGGGCTGGCGCCCTACTCGCTAAGCCATAGGCGCTTCCCCCTTTTCTTTATAATTTTATAAAATCTTTCTCTAAATTGCAGTAAAGCGTATGTTTGTCATCTCGGCCATCTCTAAGCAGACATTTCAGCATCAAGCGCTTTCACAGTCACCATCACCACCACCCATCTCCAGAACGTTCCCATGTTCCCAAACGGAAACTCTGTACCCAAACAATGCCCTCCCCACCCCAGCCCTGGTGGCCACCATCCTACTTTCTGTCTCTATAAATCTGGCCCCTCTAGGGACATCATGCAAGAGGACTCACAGAGGACTCGCCTTGCGGCATCTAGCTGCTTGCACTCAGCAACGCGTGTCAGTGCCCTTCCTGTTTCGATCTGAATAATGCTCTTCCGTGTGGCCAGACCATGTTTGTGCCTCCATTCACTCACAAACACACAGCCGGCGGCCTCTACTCTTTTGTGAATTAATGTTGCCATGAACGTGGGCGTCCAACTACCAAGACCTTGCTTTCCCTGCCTTTGGGGATATACCCAGGAATGGGATTGCTGGATCATATGGGGATCTGATTTTTAAGTTTTTGCGGAATCATCCTTCACATTGTTTTCCCAGGATCTGTACCGTTCTGCATCCCACCAATGGTGCACAAGGGTTCCAGATGTCCCGAAATCCTTGCCAACTCTTGTTATTTTCTCTTTTTCTGAGAGTGGCCGTCCTGATGGGCGTGAGGTGGTGTCTCCCTGTGGTTCTGGTTTCCCTGGTGATGAGTGACGTGAAATGTCCTTCCTGTGCTCATTGGCCATTGGTAGGTTCTGGTTTCCCTGGTGATGAGTGATGCGGAAGGTTCTTCCGCGTGCTCATTGGCCTTTAGTATCACTTCTTTGGAGAAGTGTCTGTTCACATCCTTCGCCCGTCTTCTGATCACATTGCTTGTGTCTGTGGTAGGAGTTCTTTAGATGTTTAGGATATTGACCACCCCTTGTCAGATGCCAGTTTGCAGTGTTTTCTCTTAGTCCATGGGTTGCGCCCTTTGATGCCTGGAAGTTTTTAATTCTTAGAAGTCTGATTTATCTACTTTTCCTTCTGTTGGTTGTACTTCTGTCACATTCAAGAAGCCTTGCCATCCATTCTCTTCTTTTAATTCCTTTTGTTTGTTATTCAGCACATCCCAGGCATGCGTCACCTCCCCTCTCCCCTTCAGCTCATGTCTCTCCATGGCACAGGATCATTCCCACGGGACCCAGCGCCACTGTCCCACCCCAGCATCCAGCTGTAGTCTCTGGTCAGAATCAGAACTGTGGTGTCGTAACATTTCCCCAGTCACCTCAGAAATGCTCTTTCCCAGTGGTGACTTTGACTCAGGATCCAGCATAGCACTGGGTAGGGCTGTCCTCCAAGGCATCCTCAGTCTGAGCCTTCTTCCTCTGCTTCCTGCTGCTGACGTGTTACGGGGACAGGATCAGCTGGCCTGGCACACAGGGTGCCATGTGCTTCACACCACTTACCAGGAGGCTCCCTAACCAGGTGACAAAAGCTAGGCCTTAGGGTTTGGGTGACAGCTGACCCTCTCACCATGAGCCTTCCCGCCATTTGGTCACCAGAAGGGGGTTCTCTCTCTCAAGGGTAGCCTCTGTGGGCATCGAAGGGCCCATTAGGGCTTGCCAGTGGTGACTTCCTAATCCTGGCATCCCTTCGGCAGTTACGAGCCAAGATTTCTTTAATCGAAAACATTCTCTTACCAAGTAAAATGATTTGGTTAAGCCGAAACACTATCTGTACAAGAAGGCAAGATAAATGCGTAATTCTTTCAGTTTCATTATCGAGTCTCTCTGCACAGAGCTGATGGTTGACTGGTCTCGGTGGATGCCGGCAAGTTGGTTTCCTGTGGCTTTGTGGGGTGCGAGTGAGGATGGGGTCTCTTCCTCTCCCTCTCCTTTCCCTGTCTCTGTTTCTCTCTCATGTATCATTACGGATCACAGGTTTTTATACATTCAAGGTGTCCCCATCTGCTACAGATGTTATTCCTTTTGCAGCTCAGACTGCCTGTCTTTGCTTTGGGCAGCACCGCACGCCTGGGTCTGGAGCACCCAGGGTCTCTCCTGTCCCTTGTCAGTGACCTGCTCTCTGAGGGTCTCACTGGGATTAAAGGGACCCAAAGACTCAACTTCCCAGGACTCCGTTTTTCAGAACAATGTCCTCTTTCTGGTCTTTTTTGCTCCCTCTCTTTCCTACCACGTTGCCTTCCAAATCAACGTTACGTTATTTCAAAACAATAAAATGTTATTAATAATTTTATTATTAATAAAATTTATTTCATTATTAATAATAATTAATTTTTTCCGAAGCCCTGATGTGCACTCTTAGGCCCTTTTCTTTTGGTTTCCTTAGCAGTATAGTCTGTGTTCAAGTGCTCAGCCCAGGCGGGAGCTCGCCCACCCAGTCCTGGGAAACAAGGTCACCAGGCGGCACCAGCATAGATGGGGTGGGGATGCCATGCAGCCGTAGATGGAAGTTCTTGAAATAATCCAAATTTGGATTTTTGGCAAGTAAAGGAAGGCGCGTCTAGTTGAACCTGGGGTGTGGGTCTGACTCAAAGGCTTTTCCTGCCCCCTCACAGCTGTGGGTGTTCAGAGCCCGGCTAAGACCAGGAGTGTAAAGTGCGGAATTCGGTGCAGTCCACTCTTCGAGCTTCAAGGGCAGGCCGCATTTCCCAGAAGAGCAAATATTTTCACTGGACTTTGAAAACATTATAAAAACAGGCAGAAATCTGATCAGCCCACTTCTACAACTGATTCTGAGAAACATAATGCAAAGTATACCTGTAGAAACCACGTTCCTTTCCGGACATGTGTGTTTTCCATGATGGGCCTCAGAGGGCTGATCAGAGCAGGCCGGAGGGATCCAGGCACAGGCAGATCCCAGGTGCCCCAAGGAGCCCGAGAGGCCTGGCGTCCTGGGTGAGGATGGTGCCCCAGAGGTGGGTGAGCTCAGGCAGATCCCAGATGCCCCGAGGAGCCCCAGAGGCCTGGTGTCCTGGGTGAGGATGGTGCCCCAGAGGTGGGTGAGCTCAGGCACATCCCAGATGCCCCGAGGAGCCCCAGAGGCCTGGTGTCCTGGGTGAGAATGGTGCCCCAGAGGTGGGGTGAGCTCACCTGCAAAGGATTAGTGTATACATAACCCCCGCGACTTTCAGCTATGTGGCCCCCCTGCAGGGGCACCTGTGCTGTTCAGCCTCCTTATTAGTCGCCTGGAACTGGAGGCCCCAGAGTTTAGTCCTATTCTGGCTCCCAGCACTCAGCGCCACTGTCCACCCAGGATCCCGCTGAGTGGGTTAGAAGCCAAGACATCAGGAGATGGAGAAGCTAGATGCTGAGAATGAACCAGGAC